>VOMN01017704.1:0-10359 GCA_014899125.1 Orchestia grillus
CTCCCCCAGAGGACCACTGCATCCCCAGGGGACCACTGCTCCCCCAGGGGACCACTGCATCCCCAGAGGACCACTGCATCCCCAGGTGACCTGCACCCCCAGGGGACCACTGCACCCCCAGGGGACCACTGCAGCCCCAGGTGACCACTGCACCACCTGCAAAAAACACCTGTAGGCAAATCCTTCATCACTCACCGGCCCTTGTCGGCTGTAAATCAGCGAGCTTTCTCACATGCCTGCGTTCTGTGACTCGCTATTAATATTCATGAGGAGTGTAATTGCTAGCTCTACTTAATGGCTTCTGCACATGTGCCACATGTGAGACGCATTAAAGGGATTCATTTGCGCCCGCTCCGTCATTCCAAACTCCATCCGGCACTTCGCCCACATTCGACATCTATACTTACACTTCATACTCTTCCTCTCGAACAAGTTTAAGTTACTGCTTCTCGCGGTTGCACAATAGTTTGTTTCACTTTTTTTTGCTCTTGAATACTGCAGCGTTGACTCGCAGGTATTTTACTCATGATAAATGCTTGCCATTGACCTCGAAAGTTCTCTTTTCCTAGGTTTCTGTCAATTGGATACTGTTAGCGCTAGGAACTGCAAATTTCCGGGCTATTTTGCATTGCAAATTGTTATGAGGCTTACGATTACGAGGCCGCATTTGCAATCCCTCTCTACGTGATACATTAATATGAAACCAGTTAATCATAGATTTTTCTTGGACGCGATGACGTGAGTCAGTGGATGGAGAGCGCTGAAGTGTCAGTTCAATGTGAAGAGTGTATTTTAAAGAAATTTAAAATTTATTATACCATGGGAAAATTTTAGGTAATGTATGCAGCAATGCCGCAAAAAATTCAACGTTAATTTTGTTGTAAGTACAGACTGACCGTTGACGTCCTGTAGGGACGCTAGTTTGTGTAATGAAATACGGTCAATGAAGGCGCCATCAATCTTCATGTGTGCCACTGGCCGACCGTCGTTAAGCGGAAGATTAGGTGCGTAGTCGCGGAGGATGACTATCTTCTCACAGATTTCTAGCGTCTCGAAAGCTGAAGTAGCACTTTTCAGACCACAGCTCGCTCAAGAACGTGTCATTGTTGAGCGCTAGACCCAGTGGCTCAAGCTAACTATGATCTAGTGTAGACAGTCGTTGGGCCTACAGTGTGATGAGATAAGTGCACGGCATGGATCCTACGGTAGTAGCTTCTAAATAGTCCTAGCTTCGAATTACGTTATAAAATCTGTTACTTATGAGCCGTTTTTGTGCCAGCGATCGTACTATTTGAGATCATCCTGCGGTCTTCCGTTGGTGCTCAGAAACTGCGCTTCTGCCAGTTTTGACCGCGAGGGTCGGGTTCGAACATCACAGTTAAATTTATGCACAAGAACAGTCCATTCTTGTAAGCCTTTTTAACAATTTTAACAATTTGCTTACCTCCTTCACGACTGAAAATTCACGATTAAACTTTAGCATACCTGCTGATTTCTTCTTGCTGTCACTAATTGTAACCTTGCATGTTGTACTATGGGAAGTTTTTGGTTGGCTACTTGTGTACGTGAATCCTTTAATCTAATAGTTTTCGGTACCTGTTTATATTGCGACTCAGCTGACCTGTTGTCAGTTAAAGACGAAAAGGACTATGTATATATATATATATATTTGACGCTCGAATCAGAAAAAAAACAGAGTAATATGTGTTTATATATATATATATATATATATCTGTCGATTTATTTTAACAAAACCTTGCTCGGTAATTTATTAAACTGTTCTTGACGTGTTATATGCATTATTTTGCTTATGTAGCAACCGAATCTACGTTTTGAGCTACTGGTGTTTGAAGGAAGACCGATCAAACGCGGGCATCCGACACCTCCTCCTCGTACATCACGGCAAAGCAATCTGAGCAACAAGGCAACACCAAATATTCTATCAGAGGGCGACCGCAGGAACACATGTCCTGCAGCTCGCAACGCTCTATTATCAGCCATTAAGAGTGATGGGTATCCTAGCTACGGCTCTCTCGGCAAACAATCTTATCAAGAGCCAACAGCTCTCGTGGAAAATAAGGGCAATTGACAGGTGAGCTCAACATGGGCTTAATGACACTTGAGTTTATGTCCAACTGAACTAATTCATTTTTTTGGATCTTCCACGACGGAAGTGAGCGACGTCTGCTTGTAGCATTTTACTTATATTTTAGGAAACTGTTGACGTATTGACTTGATACGTAAGAAATGCCATTAGGAATGCGCTTGGTGAGTTTTTTTTAATTTCTGGTGAGTGGAATGTGACAAAGATTAAAATGTTATTACATTTTTAAGCATTTCATTGAATAAGATGCCATACAACTTTGAAGGATCAAAACGGTTGCAGAGCGTCAGAACAAGAATTTCTATACTTCCATCTCGTAATATTTTGTTTGTAGAGGATGTTGATACTCCGCTTGTTTTTGGCAGGGGATGAACTTTGGTTGAAGCTTTTGCTGTATTTCCCATACATCAACGAATAATTCACAACTTTTATTTCTTCCTCAAAGCTACAACGCAGCTTTTTAAGTTTTCAACAAAATAGGGTTAGCTAAGTGAGTGTGTCTCTATTCTTTTTAACTGTGAATGAATATCGAAGAATGTATTTCAATCCTGTATTTTGAGTCACGCTGAAGCCATTAATGACGTCGAAGCGCTGCCAAAATGTTATACTAAGCTTGAGCAATACACTGAAAAACTCCAATCAAAGTAGTCCTTTCGTAAATTGAGGAAATTTGCAGGCTACAATTTGTTGACACTAGTCAAGAAATTGGTGCGAGGCATTAATCAACAACTACTCAGTAACAGTTATAGTAATAGTGCAAACATATTTCTATTCTTCACCAACCGTTTACGAGGTACATATTTCAAACAACTCTCAGGTATCGCATCATTCATAGTGCATGTAACGTTTTGTACTCTATCTTCTTGCATACGAGCTCATATAAATTTTGAAGCAAAGTGTGAGCAAAGTTGGTTCCCCGATCTCGAGTCACCGCCTCTCACTCCAGCCCCCGCTTCCTGCGCCCGTTTCTCGAGCACCGAACTTCATCACAATCTACTCCGACGTGGGCCTTCGAAAGGCACAAGACCTTCGGATGCATCCACGGGTGGCCAATTGTGAGCACTCATTCATCCATCTTTCGCATCGTTGATCATCTATTGGCTTCACAATAAGAGTTTCTCGGAAGCTCCATTATCACAGTTATTCTCAGTCATGCTAATATTCGGCCATCGTTCTTCATCATCATTAAAGACCCCTACTGCGCCTGGGTGCTAGGCGCCGCAGTCGACGCGAAGGTGCCTTCCTCATCATAACCTTGCACCGTACTGTCTCGGCTGGGTTCCGGTTCCATGAATTCACATGCGACGTTGAGTAATGCCACAAAGCTTGCATATTTTACGCATTAGTTTCAAGTTCACCACTTCTCACGTCTTCAGGTCTGTGCAGCGTCCCGTGACTTAGATAAGGTATGACGCTAGGGAACGCACTCATATAAGGTCAATCTGGCTGCCCTAACGCAGCGACCAAGTACGTTCTAGATACACGGTGAATTTTGCATGTAGAATGGTTGTCACGCAGTAAAAAAAGGTTTTCTGAGAAGCTGCAGGGACTCGTATGAATGAAAATGTGGGTCCCGTTTGATGTACTACATTTTCCCGTTGAAATGTGTTAAGAATTATCTTTATTTCATAGTAAGAGGTCAAAGTTTTCCATCGCCAAATTTTGTCTAATGATTTCTTTGATGCTGTGGGAAAGGCTGAAGGTTAGAGAATCTTAAGCTGAAAATGGACGTATTAGAACTACCGTGGACCACAGTCGGAACTACACAGAAAACAACAGTCGGCTAGTATGGACTCACTGAATTTAGTCATCAGACAGTGATTGAATTTAGAGGTAGGGAGTCACTGAAGTTAAACATCAGGGACTCATCGAAGCTAGATATCGGAGAATTATTGAAGTTAGATATCAAGTAACCATTGTAGCCAGACATCAGCGAACGTCTGAAGTCGGGCATCAGGTAGTCACTGTATCAGGAGGTCACTGAAGTTAGACATGATGAATTCAGGGACAACAGCCCCTGAAGTCGTGAGCCGGACGCAGCTCCGCGTACCCTCCACCCACCGCAAGGCTGCATGCTGCCCTGGAATTGCTTCTAAGTGACGGAAGCGTGTCGGCCTTTATTTTTTGCCAAGGGATGTCAGTCAGTCCCTGCGCCTCATATATGTTGCCCTGGAGGAGAATTTTGAGGCTGGAGAAGCTCATGAGCTCAGGTTAACTCCAGGGATCAGAGGTTATAACTAACCCAACCGGTCCAACGGAGAGGGGATATACATAACTGGCGTCGGGCTGCCAGACTCAAAATTGCGTCTCGCCAAACCGGGTTTCGTGCGATGCAATTGTTGATATGCTCGTTTCCAAAGCAGAAATTTTTTGAAACAAAGTCAACAGCATCCTTTGATAATTATCTTTATTGGCATTATTCCTAAGATTTTTGCTCTAGACACTTGATAACCCTGAGAAAGGACGATGATATTGAAGCGTGTTGGGGGAGAAGGGGCTCGTTCGGGGCTTGCGGGCGAACCCTGTTCTTGGCAAGATGCGAGTCGGAGGGAAACCACGGGTTTTTGCCTACATCATCTCCGAGGCTGCTACTGGGCTTAGCTTGGCTGCTCAAAGCAAACCGCAACGCATGCTGTCGGCATTGCACCTCCTAATGGATCTGTCCAGCAGCAGAGCGAGAGAAAAAAGCCGCGCGAGTGATTTTAAATGAAATTCAATTGCGAAGGATGGGCTATTTTGGAGGTCATTTCGTATTTCCTGCGATCAACTCTATTTACGGTGTGAATAGAAAACTGATGGTGGTATTTCTCTGGATACTTTGGTTTACGGCATTTGGTATGATTAGTTCAAGAACGAAATGAATTTTACCTTTTTCAGTTGAAGTCCGAGTTGACTCTGTTGAGCTTGAGCCAACTCATTGCTAAACTGTTTCCTTTTCTACGAAGTTCCATTTCTTGAGAGCTTAGATGCGTGAGTTGATTTTTAAAGTCGGAGTGCTCTATCAAACATCATAGGGTATAAATATGCATGCAATGGAACGGATTTAGCAATTTTGAGGAGGCTTAGAATGTTCTCATCACTCGACCGAAAGAAAAAAGGCCAAACCTTCAGCATTACGTATTCCATGTTAGATGGAGTTTTCATTTTTCTATTCATATAGGAGCATTATTTGAGTGAACTGAAAAATATGTGTTCGCAATGAAGAAAGAAAAACCAAGAAAAATTGTAATCGTCAACACACCCATTCCAAGCAGCTTCGATAATTTGCAATAAGCTTGATACAGCTGATGATGGTAAGAACGTCCAAAATGCTCATGTTCTGATCACGGCTTACTCTTCGTTTCTCTCTTGTTCCACGTTATTCTTCCGTATCCGGTATTTATTAGCCTTTTTTATTGCCGCCAAATGTGTATTACTGTCTACGACCTACGAAATATTTTCTGCGCGTGCATCTTACGTAGCGAATCGGTTTATTCATTAGATGATTGAAGCAAGTTCAGACTAAAAGCATGTCCTTTAAACCATAAAGTTTCAAAAAAACAGCTTCGCAATTTTATGTGTGCATCTTGGCTTTTGTTTCGTGCATTGTTTGTTTATTTTCAGAGCAATATCACAGTAGCCGTGCTGAAATATCTGAAGTGCAGGAAAATATTGAAAGTTATGTACGGATGCAGCCTTCCGGCGAGGGATCCAATTAAGATATTATATCCTATTTTGACTGCTTTAGCCATGCCTAATGGAGGGAGCAAGCGCTCTTTTTCGTGGCATTAGGTCGAAGGATGACGGCCCTGCAGTCCGGGTCTGGCAGACGCAGTTCTGGATCTACGCTCAAGCACCGACAATGGGCCACTAAGGGCAAATTAAACGAATTAATGGAGAACACAAGGGTTTTTAGTGGAGCTAAACGCTCTCCTAAACGACGCGTTCGACGACTCCAGTCTTAGGGCACGATTGCCGCTCCAGAAGGTCCTTTTGTCTAGATCTCCTTGTCGAAATAACGAAAGAGAACTCAAGTGTTTCTTTGATTGAGGTTTGTTACCTTTTGAGTGGGTTTGTTTCCGCCGATGTTGAGACAAATTTAAGATTTGAAGGCAGACGTGGGAAGTTGCTTCTTTTTAAAGCACTGGTAATTTTATTGAAAAATTGCGCTTCTGTCTATTTTTGTTGAGAATTTTTTCGGGTACTAAGTTGGATGGCATTTCAAAGACCGGTCAGCGTTTAAACGTTATCATGAAGTGAGGGAATGCAAATCACATGACGTGATTGAAAAATTACAAAAGGAGAAATTTATGTATGATGAGGACTTCGTATTAAACGAATAGCGTATCCAAAACAGCGCGTAACTTGATTTATTTTTTTATAAATTTCACCCAAGCTTCGTTGCATCAACGACTCGTTAGGTATCTTTTTTGAGTTATGTATTTGGAGCCTTTTCGTTTAGGTTTTCCAACTACGTAACGTATTCTGGCTTTAATATTTTGGCTTTATGGTTTGATTTTGCATTTAAGCTGTGTATTTGGGCTGTGTGTTTGAGCTGTGTGTTTGAGCTGTGTGTTTGAGCTGTGTGTTNTGTGTGTCTGGGCTGTGTGTCTGGGCTGTGTGTCTGGGCTGTGTGTTCGGGCTGTGTGTCTGGGCTGTGTGTCTGGGATGCGTGTCTGGGATGCGTGTCTGGGCTTCGCATCTGGGCTGTACATTTAGGTTATGGAAATGATACATTTGTATAATATAAAGACTATAAGGAATTATATTTAAAATTTTAAGAGACCCTAGTTTTGACGAAGATCTTCAAGGAAGGAAAAATTCTAAAGTGGGACATTTAGCCCTAGAAATGTTTCAGAGAATTGTTTCCCTATCCATTAGGTGAAGCCTCAAAAAATGTGCAAAACGGACTGCCAAATGAAATGACCACAGGCACTTTTTAATAATAAGAGAGCGAGCTTCTAATAATATTTCAAGCTAACCTATGGTCCATCAGTGAGGGACAGCCCTTATTATGCTGTGTCATAGAGAGGTTGTCAGCTATGTCATGACGAGGACGCCATGGCGACTCGAGTTTGCTGTGAGAGGGGCAGAACCAATGGTCGTCCTCGATTAGTCAATATGCCTATTTTCCCAGCAATGCGCGCCGGCTTTCGGTTACTTCAGTTATAGATATGCCTTCGGAATTATAATATTTCGTCCCCACTTTGTTTCTTTCTATTTGTATACTTCCTCCATTGTCTCTTCTGTATCATTTCTTCCTATTCTTTCTTAAGTTACCGTTTCTATTCGCAAAGAATCCTGTTTGGACACACACACACCTCTGCATATGTAGATCCCATGTTCCCTATATTTGTCTATTTTAAATAGTCCCTCCCTTTCACTCTTTTAAAATTGCCTCCATGTGACTAGGGAGTCTTGAACTAATTAACTAATAAAAGTACAAGCTGGATCAACCGAGATGCACGCTAACGTCTGTATTTGTAAGTTTTTTTTGCACGAGTTGGTGGTTCTCAACGACATTTTTGGCTTATATTTGACGCAAAAAATTAAATGGAAATCTTAAATCTTTGGGAAATGCGGCTTCGGTTTTAGTGCACTTTGGTGTCATTGGACTTATTCATAAATTGCAGATTAAGATATCAAGGTTTTGCAGTATTGGAATCTGAGCCTTCTTGAAAGGTCTTGCATTATTTTAGTTAAGTATGTTTTATGGTACTGATAGACATTATTGAATTAACACGTTAGTCAAGGATCAATCACATATTGAAATGGCACTTGTAAAAGAAAGAAACATGATTTCTAGAGAAATAAGAGCATGTCCTCTTTTATTGGACATAAGTTTTGTCTCATCGACGTCATTTCTGGGCACAGATTCCCCTGAGAGTGAAGATTAGTTTCAATCGATTTGAATAACATGTTGCCCGCGTTGCAAGCAAAGTATTAAAACGGACTTAAAATTCCTCATTAACAGCATTTGTTCATAATAATTAAGTGCTTAAAAAATTTATCATTCAAGTCATACGGCCCGTCAGGGGGTATGGGAGAGGCTAATTCATCAGGGTTAGGTTTGTCTATCCTGTGTTATGGGGACTGGCGGTCACAGGGGAATACTTCTAGGTTATGTCAGCATTAGTTTGGACTTCGAAACTTCTATTTTTCGTACCCATGTTGCTTCTTGTCATTTTTATAATTTCTTTCTGATTATTCCTTATCTTTTCTTCCTCTTTCTCCGCAATTTGCGGTTTTTATGCGCCGGGAATCTTGTGTGGGAACACACCTGCGCCCTGTACTTTCTGTTAATACAGTTGCAGTTGTTGTTTCTGTAGAGTGTCTCATCGTTTTCTCTACTGACTCCTTGCACTGGCACCACGCCGGAATTCTTCCCATACCATGAAAATGCGGCGAGCGACGCGTGAAGCGCTGCGCGTTCCCCAAAATATCGAAATCATCGCCGGCAGTGCGCATTTTCCTCCGCTTTCTTTGACTTCCTGATTATTGCTTCCATTGTGAGAACTCGACCGGCTTCAACCTGGCGGGCCGGTTAACTTGAAAGAGATTTTTTATTGCTTTAAGTCCTGCTGCACTGCGCTAAAAGACCGTGATAAATTCGGTCGGAATTACAGGGCGAAATCCCCCGATGAAGGGCTCAAGGTAACTTAATTACAGGTTACAAAATGGAGCGATAGGCGCGACTCTCTGAGTTTTGCACTTAAAGTGAACACATTTAATCAGAAATTTCGTAAATGCCCGGAAACATGATCCGCTTGTTGGCTCAGTAAAGCCGAACAGTAGCTTTAGAGCTCACGCCGCTGTCCAAGTTATATTTTATTTCTGTTCCGCTCATCAAACGCTTTAGCCTCGCGTAGCATTTTGTGGCTGAAAAAGTGGGTTTCTAGATCGAACTAGAAATTTGATTCCTCTGACAAGTGCTCGTGGACGTTCACGTTTTTCCAAAAAATGAACAACACGTAAAATAAAGATGGCGAAGCACGATATGATGGTACATAATTTGATTGAATATAATATAATTAAACACAAACTTAAGACGTAATCAAATAGAACCCAATCTACTGAAATGCCATCTATTGCAGTGTTATCATCAATTGAAACTCAGTGTGAAAAATAATTGAATAATTAAAATTATTAATAAATAACTTCAGGTTTAATCTTCGATAGACTTTTACGATAACGCATGGGTAAGCGTCCTCGAATGGTTAATGCAAACTGCACATGCACGGCACTTTGGTGCACAGGTTATCAGTTTTTATTCAGAAATCTATGACCCAAAAATACCAAATTTTTGGATGTCTTTTGGGTTTTTTGTTTTGTTGGTAGAAATGAATCGATGGATGAACCGCATCAACACTGTACTGTTCCCACTCCCCTGAAGAAATTAGTCAATTGCAAAGCTACCAAGTCGTACAGATATGCCAACAGTCATGAGAACGGAAACTTCACTTCCAACTCCAGCTGAAGCGGGGACCCACAATAAAATGAGATGAAATTGGATGAAAATGCTATGCAGTAAAATTCAAACACGTTAAATAAAGCGGCACTAAAGACCAGGGTCGCAGGCGAGCCGCAAGAGAAGCACGCGCAGCTCGACAACTCCAGTTCAACTCGAGAAGTTTACGTCCGACGGCTGTCATTTGTTCGTCCAGTGATGCGTTGCCAAGTCCGATGCTCTTCTGTTTGTTTCGTTGCGCTTGGCCTCCGTCACTTTGCGTTTCCCGGCGCATCCGGTGACACGGACCATCGCTACGCGACTGGCGGCCGATGGACAGGTGCATGAGGAGACGGACAGCAGGATGGTCGGCGACAGATGTGTTCAAAATTAATGTGGAGAAGTAATGATAGGATAAATCGGTACATCGTCACCTCGACCTTTTAATGTCGATAATAACTGATAATTTGCACCCACGCTGAAGCGAAACATATAATTCGTTGCATTTACGTCCGCGATATAATGTACTCTGTGTCCAGAAGGAAATGCATTTATTGTTTTTTATGTATTGAGTGCATTAGCGAAGCTGTTCTTCAGTCTTATAACCTGTGCTTTTAGACATTAGTCTCCGCCTCACGTTTTTCGTCCCAAATTTAGGATTCGGAAAGAATTTAAGTGGAATTTTTCACTGCTCTGTCGATGGACTTCTTTGGTTGGAAACGTTCGTACAAGCAGCGCATCCACTTTATCCACGCACTTTATCCACGCACTTTATCCACGCACTTTATCCACGCACTTTATCCATCCACGCACTTTATCCATCCACGCA
>VOMN01017730.1:0-28617 GCA_014899125.1 Orchestia grillus
ATTCTCATTTAACGATGCAATGTGCATGCTACAAATGTACATACGACCTAGAAATTTATTTAAAATAATGAATAAAAATGAATAAATTCGTTGAAGATATTTCGTTAAATGGCCCTCAAGCGAAGAAACGTCAGATGAAAAATATTCGTTGTGGTTTCTTAAAAAATTTATATATCTTGTCCGTTGGTTAACCGAAATACTGTGTACCAAAGATTAAGTAGTATAATGAATTTGAGTGAGTTAATAAATACCACGTACAAAATTAGTGATAAGTTCAAATTCAACCATAACGCAGTGCAGGTATTTGATTTTCCTTACTTAGTACTAAGTAAGAAAATTAATTCATAACCTTACATTGATCCTGCGAGAAATCCAGGCAATTAACTTGTACTATATCAACAGTAATTGTCATAGATTTATCCCGAGTAAAATAAAATGCATGTATAACTATGAGTGTACCAGTATAAAAGAATTTCAAACAGTAGTTCAAATTATGTCTGAGATAAACGCTAGATGTCCTAAGTGTTGTTTGAACTACTTTCCCTCTACGTAACTACGTTGCTCTGGTAGTCCTCGATGCTGTGTTGCTTGTTTGGTGATTGGTGATGTGGCGTTAACGAGTTAATTGTTATTCATTCATCGTTGAATTGATTTATTAAGAGTAAGTATGATATTATTAACGTCAAATAAAGTAGTTAAAGCTATTTTGTTATCCTTATGAGTGCTTTCCTGTCGACTTGCTCGCGTGTCCTTAATAACCGTAGGGGTAAAATGGCTTGGTACCAACCCGTTGTGTCACGACAAAAGCTAGCAGTTCCTCGTGGAAACGTTTGAGAAATTGTTATTAGGGTAAACATTATTGTTAAAACGCGTGTAATTATATCACTAAATCTTAGAAAATCTTTTCGAGTTATCTGCAAACAATTTTTATTGGTTCTCAATCGTGATTTTTGCTTCATTGCTCCAAAAAGAACCTTAGCTGCGCAGGTTTGCTTATAGCGCATATACCGGTGTGTTCGTCGCTACAATGATAGCTCCAAACACCTGAATTAAAGTTTCAGAAGTTATAAAGTAGCTATAATCTTGAATGGCATCTGTATTTCTTTATTGTTTGACTATTAGTTAAAAACCAGATCTATCTTTCGAAGTGTGAGTTGTTTTGTTAAGGTCCCATCGTTGTGTTTTTGCAAGATGAAGTATGAGGTAATATCTATGTAAAGTTGAATATTTAATATTTACTTTACTACTGTGATCAACTGTTGTACTGTTTTATTGTGGTGTCATTGGATAGGAATTTGTTACTTTTTGGAGGGGCAGAAACCTATTTTTGAAAGGGTTTTGACAAGGAAAAATTTTGAAAAATCAATTTATATTATACGACTATCTCTCACTCCTATGCTTTCTCCCAGTTATGTTAGGGTTAGGTTAAAGTAAATTTGTGTCATTAATTTTACACATAACAAAATGTACCGATACTGGGGGTCAGAATCAAGGTGTGAGTTTAGCCCAAATAATGGTTCCCTAGAATAATGATTTCTGAAAAAAATGAGCCCATAAATCTGCAAAAGTTTCATTTATCAATTGAAGCTTTTCTTGAGGTGTGGTGTAATGTCTCATTTTTGGTTGAGTCATTTAGATAATTGGTGTTATTTCAAAATCTGCTACTTCTTAATAAACTTGATGAAAATTTTCTCTTTTAATAAGATTATAATGCAAACACATAAAAACAGATCTATCACAGCTCCCCTTCTGGTTCCCACTATAATGAATCATTGCAATGAAGCTTTGGATTTATAAATGTGAGGTCCAGCTTTTTGAAAAATGAGCCCAAGGTCAACATTCTGCTGCTAAGTTTTTAAAATACACCCTGGTCATAATATGTAAGAATATGACTCAAATTTCCCTGGAGCTTGCATTGTTATTTTTTATTAGTATTGGAATGATTTGAATATTGTTCAGTAAAGCATTTTTTATACTTTGTAACCTTTAAAAAATAAATTTGTCACTTCAGTGACTCCTAAAAATGACTGTGCAATAAATTGGATGCTCTTTGCTGATGGCTGCAGTAAAATTAATATCAACAGGATGAGCTATTGTACAGGGCTTCTTAATTTTCTTATCATAGTGTTTATATTGGTTTATTGAAATTTTTTAGGTCTGAAAACCAATTAAAGATTTACAATAGGAAAAAATAGTTCAAATTAGTTTATGCAGTATAATGTGTTTGATCTATTACTTTTCATTTATTGAGGTTAGGTTAGGTCAGTTTAGCTTAATTCTCTCACCATTGTGAGAGAATTTCTTCCTGCACTTTGTTAATGCTTTCAACATGCAGATATACAGAATAAGAAATTCTTAAGTGTGAATACCAAAATTTGCTCCTTCTACATTTTTCATAATTGGATGATAACATCTTAGAGCTACTTGTGAAGGTTTATTGTGTGAACTTTCTTTCTTAAGTTAAATAGAAAAAAAATGCTATGAAATATTTCCAATAAGCTAAAAATAACAATGAAGCAATTAGCACCAAATGAAAACACACGTGTATAACATGTCTATGAAAGTATTTTCATGATCAGCTTATGTATATATATCATGTTAGAAATTTTCAATATAGATTCAAAGCACTTATTTATTCTGGATGACTTGTGATAAACAGTCTGTACAGTAGGAGTGCTGAAAGTTTCATAGCAACTTGAAAAACTTATGAGTAGGTTATCAGAACTAACATTTTATCATGTTTGAAAAGCAATAAACATATTTGATCAATCATCAATAGATATCTAGATTGATTTTTGGGAATTTAAACTTGCCAAGTGAAAAACAGGAGGTCCTCAGGTTACGAATAAGTTCTGTTCGTACATACCTTTTGTATGCAAGTTGGAAACCAAGCCTATTTTATGCAGCTATATACATAGATCTGATTATAACAAAGAATATGTGTAAAAACAGTGTACACGAATATAACAAGGCAGGATAAGTCCATAAAAAGTTTAAAATGTTGGAAATGCACAGAATCCTAATGATGTGTAAAACATTTCAATCCAATGTGGCGTTTAACTAGTTTGCATCTCTCCTCCTTCTACGTTCATCTGCCTCATGACACCCAAGTCTGGCATGCACACAAACCAAGCAATTCCCTTACCATTCATATATACAAACCGCTGTACATATCCCGGATATATTAATTAAGAGGGTTTAGGGAGCTCTGTTTATAGTGGTGTTGCTGCAAGTCAAAATGCTGTAAACCCAGGACTTCCTATTCTTTATTTTTTTTTTTAAATAATTCTCAAAATTCCAAATAAAGCTTTAACTTGAATATTTACCATGTCTTCATTCTGCACAAAGCTAAGAAGTTTTCTCATATTTATTATTAATAAAATAGTTCTCAGGGCATGTCTAGTTTCAACTGGAAGCTTGAAATTATTGAAAATTTTCAGGGTTGGAATGAGAAATTTTCAACCATGAATTGTTTAAATGGGAAAATTATTAATCATTAGATTTTCCATATGTACTCATTTAAAAGAGAATAATTCATGGTATGAGATGCTGTTAGGTTGCCTCTGTTTTAGCTAGGCCTTCAGGACTTCTTCCTTTTGTGCCCACTTTCTTTTTTATACCATGTTTGCTATTTTTTCATTCTCTTTTTTTTTAACTTGCAGTTTCTATGTGCAGGGAATCCTGTGTGAAAACACACTGTGTGCATAGGTTCCCTCTTTTCTGTAATCAATATTAAATGGTCTTTTATTTTCATTCTTTGAATCACATTTCCTGTGGGTAGAAAAATTGAAACCATGAATATAACTAACTAACCTTGGTAAAAGGTATAGCAAGGTTCTTCTGTAATATATTTAAAGCTATAATGGAACTTTGGTATTTTTAATCATTTTATTCAAAGCAGGTGTTTCATAAAAATTCCGCAAGAGGTGTAAGACACTAGGGTCAAAACAAAAAGACACTAGGGATGTGCTAAATCTAGCTAAAACTAAAATGGACAAAAAAAAGCAAGATTTGATAACATAAAAACTTTTGAAAATGAAACTTGGCAACTGTTTAACAAACTGAGCTGCTGCCTTGCTTTCCGAACTGGTTAATAGTAGATTTTTGATTTATCAACTTGTTTATTAGTGTATTGATACTACTGTGTTTGAGTGTGGAAAGTTTGAGTCATCAGGGAAATATGAATCTGAAGAAAATATTTCCAATCCAGTGTTCCTCTTAGGTTTTTTATTTCTGGTATGAAATTATGAATTAGTTGCTAGGAAGATTTCATCTCCATTGCTTTTCAAAAGCATTAGTTACAAGTCATACCTGTCATTATTTAGAGCTTGAAACTTCTAACTTGAAGAAATTAATAAAATAAAGAAAAAATATAGTCAAAGCTGAAGATATGAATGCATTACATCAGAAGTATTAATTTATAATCTGCGGGAAATATAAAAAAAAAACTTTCTACTAAACAAACTAAGAAAAGATCATCATTTTTATACAGACCATTTTCATCCAGTGATTGCACTTCAGTTACTATTGTGACAATTTGCTACAGACACAAAGATTTTCCCCTCAGTGGTCATAGGATAGGCACTGGGGATAAGTTACTTTAGTTTATCTATTGTATGCTCTGGCAGCTGGCACTGTCAAGGGGGATTGCTATTAGATTACCTCAGCTATAGGTAAGCCTTTGAGATTTTTGTCTTTTGTGTCTACATTAATTCCTTGAATTTTCACCATCTGACTACTTTTTTCTCTTCATACTCAACTTACTGTTTTTATATGTAGGGAATCCTGTGTGACACACTTTGTGTATAAATTCCCCAATTTCTACAGTCCATACTGAATGGTCTCATCTCATTTGGTGCAACATAGTCTGAATCACTGAGAGCTGCAATCTATTTTACTAGTAGTACTACCACTACCTTACCTCTACTGTGTTGATTTTTGAATGTCAAACATTTTTAATTTATTTTCACCATTCTCTGCTATTGCTAAATAAGTACTCAATGAGCAAGATTTCATAAAAGCTCTCTATTATTTGTCAAGCTTGATATAATTTTCTGCTCTTGTTTTATATTCATTGGACTGTTCAATTACCTCCTCAATACTTTGTACTTATTAAAAGTTATAGTAAATTTTCAAAATGTCTCAATTTACAGCTGTGTGCTTCATTTTATTTTTTGTGAGCAGAAGCTATGGTTGGAACACGAGTCTACGTCGGAGGCCTGAACCATCGGGCAGGTCAGAGAGACGTAGAGCGTTTCTTCAGAGGCTATGGCAGGCTACGGGACATTGTCATCAAGAATGGATTTGGTTTTGTTGTAAGTTTTGCCAAATTTTTATTTTATTTTGACTAGTTTGATACCTATATTTTATTTTAATTGATTGTATATATTTCTAGTCTACGATAAATTATTCATTCTGCATTGCATTGAATATGTTTTCTGGGGAATTCATATCAAGAATAAAACATGTTTTAACAAACTGAAATTCAAAGAGTTGAATGTTCACTCGATTTGTCTACAAAACTATTTAAATATTATAGAATGGAGAATTATGTTACCTTTTTCATTTACTTAGAATAAAATAACTGGAGGCTTGTGTGTGCAAACTTTTTATGTTCATAAAGCCAATACTGTTTTTGTAATTAATGTACGTTTTCAACACAGGAATTTGACGATGCAAGAGATGCTGATGATGCTGTGTATGAACTGAATGGCAAAGATCTCATGGGTGACAGGTGAGTTGCAAACTCAGGCCAATTTCTGTTGCAGTTGACCCCTTCTGTTGGTGCTGCTTACTAGAGTTTCCAATTTATCACTTTGTTGGATGTTGAGATACTTTTTGTATTTTTCTACTTGTGCAGCTTTAATAACTACATTTGATGACAATATTATAGCTAACATCCTTCATGACTCAAGTTACTCGGAATTTTAGCTAAATATTTCAGTTGATTTTTGCTGTGGTAGTGTCATATGATAGAATAAAACCAAGTTAATTTGTTTCTTGCCTATAGTGTTGTCCAATACTTGATCATAAACTTAAATGGTATGAATACAGTCGCTTCACAAAAATTATTCCTACCTCTGTATTATTCTTGAATATATTCAAATAAATCCTTCAATTGGCTACTTTTCTTAGCAATGCATATATCAAAAGTTTTGAAGGTGTTCTATAGTAAAACAAAAAATGAGTTTTTTGCAATAATATTTTGAAAGGAAATAAGAATTATTAATAGCAAATGAACCATGTTTAAATTTGTTTGTACCAATATCAATGACCTGTTGCAAAGCCTTCATTTTAAATAACTGCCTCCAGACATCTGTCATTCACTACGAGGCAGTTACAGAAATCTTGTACCACTTTTTACAATTTCTATCAATTCTTCAAGATTCTTGGGTTTTTCGGCATTGACATTTTTTCAACAACCCTTCTCCCCCCCTTCCCCCACACACACACAAGATTTGGATTTTGGCTTGCCACTGCCAAACATAAACTTAATTTTCTTCTAACCATTTCTTAACAGATTTTGCAGTATATTTGGGATGTATAATGTTAAAGAAAACATATTGGATCTCATATCAAGCACTTGAGCAAACTGTTTCAAAGTTTCACTAAGACATTTGACAAATTGGTTTTGTCTCACGATTCTTTCAACCTTCACAATGCTTCTGTTCTATTAGCCATAAAACGTTCCCCTAATAAAGACTCCCAATACCAAGTATCACAGTTGGAATAGGGTTTTCCTGTTTGAACATTTGCCCTGTTCATCCCTGACAAAAGATACATCCCTGTGACCAAAAATTTCCAATCAAGTCTCATCTAATCAAAGAACTGGTGACCAGAAGCTGTCTATTCATCAATACATGATACACAACTGGCCATTTGAAGACATTTTCAGCATGTCCAGTGTAAAATATTTTTGAAAAATATCAAATTACAGTATATTTAAATCAAATTTATACAAATATCTTTGATACTTCTTTATCAAATTATTCTATGGAGCCACTTTTGGATATTATGTGGTTCTGAAATCATTGACAAGCTAAAATTAAGTGGCTTTTATTCATTACGGACATTACCAAGACAAAGGCAGCCTTTAGTGGAGCTGTGGTACTGTGGGGATTTCAATTAGTCTCCTTTCGAATGACACTTCACTGGTAATAGTCAATAGCATTTAAATCTGGCATGTTAGAGGCCATAAATTGGGAGTCACGTGATCATAGAAATTCTCTGATTACCAATCTTGGGGTACTATCACCTAGTGAGAAGGTCCTTAGCCTTGCTGAAAGATTTATGGCTTTCCAATGGATACATGATTCATCCAGAACTCAACTGTGTTTTAAACCTAAATGTATTCAGCAGCATTAACCCTAAAGCCCCATGGAAAAATGCAAGGGGATATAGACATAACTTTCTGTACGCACAACTTCTAAAACCATCATAGTTGCAGTTGAAGCAACTATGACTGTCTTTTCATTTTTTGGTAACACTTGAATTTAAAATGGGTTATTTGAAGTAGAAAATGTTATAAATGATGTAAATGTATAATGAACTCGAAACCACATGCCCTCAAATAAATAGCCTTTGCTATTTGTTCAAATAGTCTAGTTTCTGCAAAAGATAATTGAGCTTTAAAATGCCTAGCTCTAAAGGGACGTCTTTTTCTGAGTCTACATCCTTACAGTTCTTCCTTATTAAGTGTTCTGTTCATCTTGAAATTTTGGTTCCCTTCATACTGAGGTTTTGCAAAAAACACTTCTCATGTTACCTTGGGATTTTTATTCACTTCTTACACTATTTGTCTACCTGATCAAAGTGAGAGGTTATCCAGTGCTTCAAAATTTATTTGTAACCACTTTTTTATGTGCATCAACAGTTTTCCATCTTCACTCAATAC
Organism: Orchestia grillus; assembly: GCA_014899125.1. NCBI lineage: Eukaryota > Metazoa > Arthropoda > Malacostraca > Amphipoda > Talitridae > Orchestia > Orchestia grillus. The sequence goes on from VOMN01017730.1 coordinate 7,895, forward strand.
CGACCTCCTTAGTCTTCACTGCGTTATGTGAATCATGGCTAAAGTTGAAATGAGGCATTTCATGGATGCTAATGTTAAATATACTAATTAAAATACTCTATAATAACCTGTAATACATATCTGCAGTGTTACATTAAATTCACATATTAATCTAATAACATCGTTTTGTTACACTATAGGTGTTTCATTTACAGCAATTAATTGAGATGGGTAGGAATAATTATGAGCATGGTTAATTTGCTATGAAGGGTTAACACTCATCATTTCTTTAATTAGGATTAATTCCTTCAAAAACTCATCTTGTGTTTTATTCCAGAACAGCTTTGAAACTTTTGGTGCAAGTGTTGATAGGAAAAGTAGCCTGTTGAAAATTTCTTGAAATATATGCAAGAATTATACAGGAGCTTGAATAATTTTGAGTGTACATAACTGTGTATCATATAGCAGAATTTAGAAGAATTCAAGTGTTGCACATAGCAATCAGCCATTATACATAATTATTTTTGTTGGCTTGTGATTTTTCTCATCTAAAGACTAAAATGTGCCACACAAAAAATAGCTAGGTTTTGTCTTTAGCTTGTGTGATTGAGAGGGTAGCAACCTCAGTTTGATGTAATAAACTTGTGAATATAAGTTCTGCATACAATATTGATTCAGACAGTGAATGATCAAATTTTTATTTAGTGTTGTCCTGTTGATTGGTAAATTTTATTTCCTTACAGGTCATGAATATATTTTTGAGCTATTGTACATACTTTGTTATCCAATTTGGGAACCCATGCTGAACTGAGACCATATTTGAATTTCAGTGATTGTGTTCAGTGTTATTGGAAAGAGTTCTCCATTTTTGTTAAAAGTTAGAAGTTTGGGCAGAATACCACTTTGTACTTGCTGGGAGCTACATTGTTTCTAAGTGTGAATCACTTGAAGTTCATGTCTGAATTCTCTACTTAGTTTTCATTCTTAGTAAGTAGGTAGCATTTTGTTATAAAATTCCCTGATATTTTACAAATCGTTGATATCCTGGCCCTGTTGAGAGCAGCATGCCTGAGATAAGGGCTTTATGACCACAGGTAAGAGTAAGAGTCTCTCTGTGCTGGAGTGTAATGTTGCTGGTGCCTGAGCTGTTCTTGTTTACCTTGTGTCACTAAAGGTGGAGAATGGTAAGGTACGGAGCAAATCTTCATCTTGTGCAGCAAGAGGTGGAGAAAGAGATAGGGCAGAGAACAGTTCTTACTTATCTTGTGCAGCAAGAGGTGAAGAAAAAATAGGGTAGAGAGCAGTTGTTATTCATCTTGTGCCGTAAGAGGTGGAGAAAAAGATAGGGTAGAGAGCAGTTTTTGTTCATCTTGTGCAGCAAATGGAGAAAGAGACAGGAGGGGAAAAGTAAAAGTTTTTTTCTCTGAACAAATTTTCTGTTTAGTCTTAGAGATCACAGTCTTGAAACGGATGCATCATTACCTAGGTCCTCAAAAAAAAAAAGAATAAGAAGTAGGGCTAATTATACCACTTGTGCTGTTTTAGGAGCATGGACTGTGTGTTGAGTGTGCAAGGCCGAGTACATGTATTCACATGAGAATGTTGTAGGTGTTTGTGCAATCTTTTTCAGATGTTTCATGCTTGGTATTGTGGTCTTCTAAGAACAATATTTGGTGTATGCCCACATTGCTATTCCTATTAAATTATATGTGTGTTGTATCCTAATGTAATTATATTTTTTCCTCCAGGATGAAAGCATCTGTGAATTATAGTGTAATATAAATAAGACTACTTCGACTGATGTTTTTTCAATATTATTGCTTAATCACTTTAAAAGTTCAATGTAAGAAGGCGTTACCATGTTTGCAGAAAATAAAAAAGTTGTTTTGAAAATGTTATACTTTAGGAATTGCCAATTCTTACTTCAGTTAATATCAAATGATAAATTTTATTCCATGAATGTAGTTTCATATGTTCTCTTTTGATAAGTTGACAGCATTTCAAGTTATTGTATGTAATAATTTTTTAAACATTTTTTGGGATCAGAAAATTACATCAACTAGTTTTTATTGATCAGATTTTGGTGTTCATTTCATTTCCCCATGTATAAAAAAGTGTTGCATTTATTCGTCTAAATGTACAAAATTCTGCGATGTATGCCCATTGCTAAGTTGTGAAGCTAAGTAAGCATCTTATGATGCTGGCCTGGCTCACAGCCCAAGAAACTGTGATTGACTGCCTGTGTTCACTCGGTTTTGGCTGGTAACGCACACAGGGTGGTCGTTGAGTTCGCGAGAGGGTCGGCTGACATTGCCAGGTACTCTAGTGCATTTCGTGGCAGGTATGCAGCTCCATCCAGCGACAGGTGACATCAGTTAACTTCTGTTCCGTCTCAATGCTTGCTTTGCTTGGCTCTCCTCAGTTGCACTTGGTAGTGTTTTTGTTTTGTTGCACTCAGTTGCACTTGGTAGTGTTTTTGTTATGTTGCGCATGGTGCTTTTGGATGTTGTCTCTTGTTGGGCTCTTGGTTTCAAGTTCTTGGGTGTATTTGGCTTTGGTATAAATTTTTAACTGCTGCATGGCTACAGTTTTTTTCATGTCTCTTGGGAACTTTTAAGTTTCCTTGCGTGTGGGAGCCCTTATGTTTAGTATCAAACTGTGGAGTTATTGAGAATTTTTTAAATTCTTGTAATACTTTTTCTATAAACGAACTCAGTGTAGGTTAGTTGCTACTGTTGCCAGTTTAACTATCACATTCCAACCTGGAGATTGATATTCACAAGTTATGTCTTGGTCACATATTGACTCGATTGAAAGGATTAAATTTATCGTGTGGTAAAGAAAGATTGCTCCTTGGAAAGGGCATTGTGGTCTCCTTTTCTCTTCACTATTACTAATTGAGAGCTTCCTTCTTATTTTCAGCACCACTTTTGTTAAGCATTACTGTTTCTCAAGGTAACTTAAAATGAGGAAACCATTTTGATGCTCAACGAAGATCGAGGATACGCCACAATTTTTTATGTACGACTAACGCAAGGTGTCAAATGTAGTGTGAATGCTGAACCAAGTAGCAGCCATCGTGAAGGTGCCTTAACACTTTAAGCGCGACGTGTCCACATGTGGTCACGCGATCATCTAACCTAACCTAACGTAACCAAAGGGCCAACACATAGGAATACAAATTTGTAAGTGTTCATGAAATTTGTGTTCATTATTTGAATAAGCTAGTTTAGATTAGAAGGAAAATGAATAGCCTAACCAAATTTGTGAAAACAAAATCCTTCATTTTTACATCCGCAACGGAAATAATTGCCAACATGAAATTTTACCTGTGTGGAGAACCGCACTTAAAGTGTTAAAGGTGTTGGGTGAGGGTTTGCATGGTGCTCAGGAAATAGTGGTGTTATTACGGCATACATATACCAAGACATCAATTTTATTGATATGATAAGTGGTGGCCGCTTATATTGTAATAAACTGATGAATATAGGAAATTAATTTCAAGCCTAATGATTGGGGTAGATTTTCACCATTCGGCTAATCTCTTACACCTCTTACTAAAGAAAGTCTTGTTTGTATTACTTAGATTGCGACCAAACTGTATCTCTAACTTTAATTAAGCCGGAATGTATGGATGTAAGCCCTATGTTCTCTCTTAAACAAAATCCATCAGTATGGAGAAGTTGGGTGATATAAGGCCAGTAATTGGTAGACAATGACTTCACTAACCGGCTAATGTACATCCAGTGATCTTGTCACCTGATTGCCCTTCAGTTTCAGGTGCTCTCGTAGTGACTAGTTAGATAAATTTTGTTTTCCCGAGTATATAACATGATAGACCTTGTTTCACTTGCTCCACTATCCATGGGTTATTTTGTGTGCTAGAACTCGTCTTATTTACTGCTTGCCACTGGAGGTTTTTGAGGTGGCCTCCCTGGGAACTTTTTGTGTCAGTGTTCATGTTTGGTTGCCTTATCGGAGTAATTTTAATTTCTGAGGTTCCTTTAGTACGCTTTATCTCAAACCACTGTGTAAATTATGTGACCATTTTTGCATGAAAACTTTTTTACATTACTATTATGTTTCCTTTGTATTTATAATTGTCGTGAAATTCATCGCTTCTCTGTTTCCGGTGGCTACTTCTTGGTAGCAAAGGTTCCTTTCTTTCATCGCATAACCTAAATTTCTTCAATTCTAATTTGGACTCTTTCTTGCTCGTATGAAACATGTCAATGACTGCTTCTCGTAAACTCCTTTGATTTGTTACTCTCGTTTACTCTTCATCCTTTAGTTACGCGTCTTTATAGCTCCTGTAAATTGTGCTTGGCCTAGCTTCTTTTCTACCTCTAACTTGAGAAGAAACGTTTTGCTCGCGCATTCAAATTCCCATCTTTTGGCTCATGTCTCCCAGACGTGTCTTGTGTCAAGTTGCATGCTATGGCCACTCAGGACGGCGCGACTAACCAGGTAAGGTTCACTGGCCTCCCTATCCACGGTCCTACTCAGTAGTCCTGACTGGCGCGGTGATCGCCATCGTGTTCTTCGGTCGAAGAATTGCTGCTTATGTTTGGTGTTGTCGCACGTCTTCAAGAGGGAATTTTTGGTGGAGTACTGGAAGTTGTTGCTGTTTTTTGTGTCTTTCACTCTTTTTTGTTCACTATTTGCTGTTCGAGCAGAGTTGGCGACCGGGTGGTTTGAATGTTGAAAAGGTCATTCGGTTGTTAGGTGACGTTTGTGTTTATTTACATTTATGACGCACTTGTTTGGTAACAAGAACGGTGTGCGTTGATTGTTGTGAAATCCACTGTGGTTCTTGAGGGATGATTTTTTTGACAATCAGTTAAACCAAAATTGGAAGTTCTGTTGAATCGTACTCTAAGGTCGGGAATTGTTGGACATTAAGTTCTATTTATGCTCCTCAAATATGAAGGTAATACAATTTTAGGCTTCAACATAGGAGTGTATTAAAAAATTTCTAGATGAAAGGCATTGGAAGAAGCGCTTATGAGAGCCGTGCCGTCTTACGAGCCCAGCTTGGCCTTAACGTTGTCTCAGGTGTAACTGGAGAATGTCCATTACAGTCAGTCATGGTGTAACACAAACACTCCGTTAATAAGAATTTGTTAATCAAAAGTTTTCACTAGCTGGAGAATAACTTCGAATGTAAACTATCTGCTCCTACTTTGTTTGCTTTCCTTGAGAAAGTTAAGAAACTAAATTAATTTTTCCCAAAAACCTTTTTCAAAAATCGTAATTCTTACAAATCTTCGTTAGGGATTTTTCTTCGTGTTGGAATTCCTTCTTGAAAATATTCGCTCCTGACAATATGCGTTCTGATAGGTATTCTACCTTGCTAAAGCGCCCTGGTGCGTGTGGGTTTGCCGCACACGCGGTCGTCCAGTTTCCCCGAGCTGTGAAACGCACAATGACTTGTCCTGGTTAGGCTTTATTTTTTTAATAAGTAAATATCGCTAAAACTTTCAGTTTGGCTTCATTTGCGTCTGGAGGGAACTTCTCTTCAAAAATGTTACCTTTTCACCAGGGGAAAATCCAAGAAAAAATGCTACTTATTTTCGCCTTGTGATTTATTTCTACGGAACGTAGAAATCGTTGTAAGATCAGGCAAGATTTCGGAGTTGAGCGAGGCTTCTCCCCAAGCAAAAGATATGCTTGGAGGGGAACATTCTTCTACCGACCTGCGGATTGAAATATTGCATTTCAACGTTCTAAGGCTAATTTTCTTCCCTATTTTCATGAAATTTTGCGATGTTTGTGATTTCATTTATAACACTTTCGACCAAAAGGCATAAAAATTTTATTAGAATTATACAAGTACAACTGTTTTCGTGCTGCTTATGTTTTCACACGATTTGTGCTCCGGAAATTTTTTCGAGGAATTTACGCATCCGTTTGGTGCAAAGTTTTCTTTAAATTCACATCATTTTTCTGTTCTTTCGTTTTTCGAACAGAAAATTTATATTTTAGTTCACAAATTAATTATTTAAATGTGCGAAAATAAAATGAAAAAATATTACTTGGATTCATTTTTGAAGTATGTGAAGCATTATTTTCTGTTGGAGTGATAGTGACCAGATTACCGAGTGGTAAATTTTTGGCCAGTATTCGACAAAAGTTGGTCGATGCCCGTTCCTTTTCATCTCTACGACTTCGGGAAGTGTACTCGGTGCAGTACAACAGCTCTGGGCCAGTAATCCTGCAGATAACGTGTTCAGTCCCCTTGTTCTTGAAGACGTTCTTCTTGGACCATTTGTACCCGATTTGAGACTCGCGAAGCGTGGAATTATTTTCCCGTAGACTTGACCGAAAGACATCCAACATGCTCGTGATGCTGCCGCGTCAGATTTGGTCGTCGAGTGGTCGGTTTCCTGACATTACTCAAATCTTCAGATTTGACTGCCAGGGAGCGCCTTGCAGATAACCCGCCTTCTTCATGTACGGGACCCGCGTTTAACTCTTGCTTTTGGTGACGTGATGGCATTTGGCCGCGGTGTTACGTTGTGTGCGAGTGTCGTGNTGGTGACGTGGTGGCATTTGGCCGCGGTGTTACGTTGTGTGCGAGTGTCGTGGTCCCACAAATATCAGCTCCCCCCCCATTGCAGGGTGAGCGTGGAGAAGGCCCGGTCCACGCCTCGCAGCTGGGCTGCTCTGCCTCCTCCCAGACCTCGCCCCATGAGGTGCTCATATGTCCAGTTACAAATGTCTACTGAATGATTGGTTTCGGCCCTAACCATGGTAGCTTTAAAGAGAAGAGTCCGAGAGAAGTGTTCAGTTTTCCTTAGTGGTAGTGTCAGGTAATCATCTAATCTATTTTAAGTTTACAAAAAGCGCAGTGATTTGCTAACTTATTGACTAAAAGTAAGGGATAAAAAAATGAGCTCTTTATTCCACGTACTTCTGTTGAGCTTGCGGACAAAGTCCAATCTATGTGAGGCAATTGAGGTCTCCCGAAATTGTCCTTTTTATCATATCGGGACAATAAAAATTAGCTAACGTACGTTTCTTTGATCTCTCAATGCGAGATTTACGACATCTGAGCTTTTTGTGTGTGCCAAGCTGTAGCGAGAGGTGAATGCTGATGGACGTGTTGTGTTCTAGTGTCAAGGCATTTTATCGTTAAAATTCATTGCATGATATGGAACGCACTTCCGATGCTTGGGTGGCGTAGTAATATTTATTTTGATTGCTTCTTTAGTTTACTAGCAAGTTCGTCCCTGTGTTGATATTAGTTTTTAAATTTATACTTCTGTAAATATATTCTTATTAACTGAGTGCTAACCTAGATAATTCGTGTTCAACGAATGATAGTTGATGTTGACGATTTTACATTAACTCTATATAATAAATACGTAAAATTTTCGAAATCTAAAAAAATTTGTCGAGTTTTCATGTATTTTGGAATGGCCTTAAAACGGAAGTTTTCCTTCGGTGTTGTCAGCATTGATCTGCTGTGATTTTAATTCTTATTCCATCTGTCAAACGCTACGTTTGATTCCAACTGTTGAACACATTGTATTATCATTTGGTAATATTAAAGAAGTCGTTGGAATCTTCACTCGCCCTTTCATTTGGTCACGTGTTCGAGCCCCGCTCGTGAACTGCTGAGGCTGTGTTCGTCTAGGTTATTAGACGGAATTTTCGGTTTTTCCATTCACGACGCAGAGAAAGCTTAGCTGAGCCGAGAATATCCATCATTGCCTTGTGAAATGAGATCGTGCGCATGGATACGCTGGATAGAGTCAGTTGTGAATTTGATTGCGTTGCAAAGGTCAAATTGCTCTACTCGTCGCTGTACATGAGAGGTAGTAAACTAATTCTCGATCGGCTCAAGTTTCGCTGAATTTGGCGCAGTTCCTGAAATGTGCTAAAGTAAGTGGTTCTTGGGCAAGTATTGCTTGATTGGGTGATGCCGACTCTCCTTTAGCCATTCACCGGAAGATTCGCATTTCAGTAGGGAGCAAACAGCAAGGGTTGTTCTCGCTAGCTAGAATGCTCGGGTAATAAAAGTTGTGGTATTTGTGTTTGCCTGGATTTTTAGAGGCTCTTTCCCCACTGTCACAAACGAAGGAGGGGCCTTATTCATCTCCGGCCTAGAAATATTTCTTCATGTATTCAATATACTAAAGCTAGTGCGAACTCTCGTGCAAAGCTTTATGATTAGATGCACAATAACGAGAGCCATGTTGGTAAGCCAATATTTTGTATTACTTCAGGGATCCCATTTTTGTGAATCGAATTACGATCCCAGTGACTGTTGGGGACTTGAAGCTCACCATGAGAAGGCCTGGCTCGTTTGTCACGGTTTGAATGTTTGGATTGAAGGTCCTGCCTAGGTGCTAGTTCCTTTCATCGTTAGTCGGTCTTTTCGCGTGGACAATTCGCCTTGTATTGTTTCTTGTTAATTCTGTTCTCTATTTTCATTTTTTAGATTAATTTTCTGAGGCATTGACGTGTTTCATTTTTATTTTCATTGTTTAAACCTAAATTTTTCTTTCCTGAAATCCCTGGTCTTTTTTCCTACCTTTCCTACTCGAGCTCACTTATTTCTCTTCTGAACGGGAGTCTCGAGCGAGTCTTACTCACGTTTATAAATATGTAAATGGTAATTATAGTTGGTACTAATCTCTTTTATTTCATTTTCTTCGCCGCGTTCCATTTTCTCGTTTTGTCTTCAATATAACCCACGCTTTTTCTAATTTTGTGAACGAGCTTTTGGTCTGCCACCGCGTTTTTGGCCGTTCTCTCATCCACCCCTGCTTCGGAGGTGACAAGTTGTCCTGCATGCCTTCAGCTCTGAAGGGTGCCGTAGTGAACCATTCATTGAGAAGAAGTTGAAAAAAGTTGGATAGTTCTGAAGTTGCTGGCTCTGCGAGGGCCATTGCTCCCTGAATGCAACCCCCACTATTGGAAAAGCGGAGCGTACTAGTAGAATTTAAAGTAAATTCCATTTCAGCGCAAAGAGCTGGCGTTCACAAAATTTGAACTAAGAGAGTGCGGCAAATAATCCGACGCATTTGTTCGTGTAACAAAAACAAAAAGAAAGGAAACGGATCATGAACAAAGGTATTTTTAATCAGGAGTAAAATAAAACAACATTGCGTCCTATCCAAACTGTATACATTTATAAGGTGAAACTTTTCTTCATTCTTCATTATGTTAGGCTCTTGTTGCACCAAGAAGTGTGTCGGATCAATTTGCCGCACCGTGTAGCTTCTTCCAGCGCACAAACGCCAAGACTCGGAGCTCCTGACGGCTCGAGCGCTGTGTTGTGCACGGAGACGCGAGGCTGAGGGAGGCTTCCTGCAGAGATGTTATGGTCTCAGTTGCTCCTGTCGAGTTGTGCGGGGGTTATTTATTAACTTGGGTAGCCGTCACGGTCCTTTGGTTGTGGAAGAGAAATGAGGGAGGGCGATTTCAGGTTATCTTTTTTTTCAAGAAATACTTTATTTGTGGGAGTTGTATATTATGATATTGCTTTCTTACTACTGAAAATTCTCCTGTGTAGATTCTTCAGCTTATTTTAGCATCTGAATCCCCTTATTTAATTGTGGTATCTGCAGCATGGAATTTTCTTTTCTCCTATTGCTACTTGATAATTTGCTGATTTAAGCTTGCTCTTTTATTCTATTTTTGTGTAGGCAGTATCTGAATTATTTGCTTCTTTGCTAAGTTATGTGCATGGATCATAATGCTTGTTTGGATTGGCTTAATTTGTCTGACTTTCAGTATTGTAGTTTTTCTAATTTTTATGCAGTAAATTTGTTGCACGTTAAGTTAAATATCTCTTATATGATATCCGTACTTATTTTAGAAGCTATTTTCTACAAAATAAATTAAAATTCTACACGTGTTCTTGAAAATTTTGTATTTTAATTTACTCTTATGTGGTACTGGAGAACCAGAACATTTTGAATGCGTGCCTCATCTGAAGGACTAGTTAAAATTTTGTTTTGAATATCATCACATAGAAAGAAAATGTCTTTTCACTCAGTGCTGGGAATCACTTTAAAAGGGCGTACCACGTGTTCTGTGTGCTAGGTTATTGGATGGTTATCAAACGTGAAAGTTCTGAATTGCCCATGTAAAGTATTTTGAAACTTTTATTTGAATTTCTGGTTTTCTCAAATGTTGCTTTACCATGCATTCATTTATATTTAAAATTCTAAACAGATATTATTTAAATCTTCCGTGTTGAAAACCATCACGATTGCTGGAGTTCGGTTTTAGTGTCGTAGGCAAACTTGAAGTTCTTACTTCATGCGGCTAAGGTGAAGGGTTCCTAGCACCTAGTATGAAGCAAGTTAATGCAGCTTAATAAATTCCCCTGCAAATTGTCAATCATTGAATCATTTACTTGTGCCACCGTTTTGTGCAACTCACTATGTACATTTAATGAGAGTTTGTGAACAGTTTATCTTTGGTATTTTGAGATGGCCTTCCAGGAATAAGGTTATGTTCGAAGCGTTTCGTTTAAATACAAGTGAAATCACTATTTTTCTTAGCTCTATTAAATTACTTGCAATTACAAGAAAAGTCACTCCTCGATACTGCGATGCTACAGCGCACGTATTTTCCTACGTTGGTGTAACACCTGAAATCTTCCCACCAGGCATACCTGAGAATTGTTACGTGACCTGCTATGATTTTTTAACTTGTCTGCTATATTTGACCGTCTGCAATAGTCGTAAAGAAAGAACGAAAAACTTTCTTTAGTCGATTGGCAATTTCATAATGATCAACAGTTCCCTTACTCACTTAAATTCAATCGCTTCGTCAAAGACTAATTTCATGAAAAAAACTTGAATGATCAGTATGTGTATTCTGTTCGAAGCATTTAGTTGCAGTGAGTACTTTGTGCCTCAATTCTGCTCCACGCGATGAAACTTTGTATTCCGACATATTTCTCCAAATAGGTGCTAAAATTTGTGTCGGACACTTTCAGAATGAAATTACATTTCCGGGTTAAATTCAATCGCCGAGCTATTTCAGTAACTCTTTAAAAATCTACGAGTACTTCTACAATTTATTAAAGATGAAATACTGACGTCCAAGAGATAGTTCAAATTTTACGAGTTCTTCATTTGGTGAAAACAGAACGCTGTTATTAAAAAATTCATTGGATGTGTTCTTAGATTAGCTTGCGCGGGAGGAAGTTAAGTTTCGCGTGTACTTCTGCAACATTAGTTATGCTACTGAACTCTTTAGTGTATTCTGCTAGATTAGTTACGCTGCCGAGCCCTGGAAGGGAGGATGCCATTAACTTTACTAGAACACATGTGGTACTGTCGCAGGTACGCGCAGCCCAGCCGCACAGAGTACCGCCTCATCGTCGAGAACGTCAGCAGTCGCGTATCTTGGCAGGTCAGTCTATACCATGAATGTACGAATAGATCTTTTACTTGAGTTCATTTTCAATACTTGAGTGCGTGTTGACACTGTACAAGGATGGTGTGCGTGTCTGCAGTGCTTCAAGTGTGAGTGTAAAGAGCAATTTTGTATATTGCACTGGAGGTAGTTTTTGTGTAACTTGTGTTTAAATGTCTGAAACGTTAATAGAAATTTTGGGAAATGGTTTTAGAAATTATGTGAAGATTCTATTCAAGGGTTCTACTATCGCTCTTGGCAAACATCCTCAGCTCTCACCTGTCGAGGAATTTCATGTATTGTTCTTACGACGCAAGTGTTTGTTCGTTGTCTAATTCCTCACTGCGTGTATTCTTGTATCCGTTAGTGGAATTGTAACTTCTTGACTCATTGCATTCATCTGCATGTGTTTTTTTTGTGTGCGGTGGGCGCACAGTCGAGCCTTCGTTACCAGCTCTTTAGGCATTCGTATTTTTAGCAGTTAGAAAATTGATAAATTGGTATGTTTTTCACTTCCGAAACTGGCTGGCTCTCAGCTTTTATGCTATGAACTGGCTGTTGCATCAAAATAAAGATGGACCTTGAAAAATTGAAACCCGTTCCAAATGAACTTACGTTCATATGACTGCCCAGTTTTACTAACGAAATGCTTTTCATCCCTGAATTGCTTAGTACTACCGTATTTCATCGGAATTTATATATTGTTGGTAGCAATTTAATTTATCGTTGCGTTGCAAATAATTGTTGAATAAATTATCTTGAATTGTTTTTATAAATTTACTGAGAAATTTCCATCCGAAGTTCTTTGTTAATATGCGATACGTTTATGTTACTCCGTTAATAATAGAGGTTCTATTTTTCGACAATGTTCTTATGGCTATTTAAATAAGTTGAAATGTTGTCAGTTACTTGTAAATCATATTTGTTTACGAAATATGTTGTAGATGAATTAAGGTTTGGTACGAGTAACTTATTTGGATTTGCATGAATTGAGCGCTACTTCACAACTCTGCTTATATGTACAATTGGGAAAAGTATTTGTTAAGCAAGCATAGAATTATTGCTCGTTTGACCAATTGGAAATGACCCTACTAATAGATCAGTTAATTTCAGGGATGGACGAAAATCCAGAAACTGCTTGTCAATTTTAGGGAGTCCTAGTGACTTGTCCGACGGACAAGTTACTAGGAGTGACCCGTTTAGTTTGAAGTGTTTGACAATTTGTACTGCACTTGTTTTTGCCTGAGCAACGTCGCACGAGAGTAGAACACCAAAACAGGTCTTGCGTGCACGATAGTTGATATGTACTCGAGGCATTTTAATACAATTTTAGAGTAATTTTCAAATGACCTGATGCTGATTATCTGTGTTGAGAAGAACTCTGCTTTCCATCACCAAACCAACGGTATTGACGTTCGTGATAAAATTTTCGTTTGATTTTTATATCGTGTGGAGCTGATTGCATTTTTCCTTTTTTAACTGCTTGTACAAATTGTGAAGCCTTCGAAAATTCATCTTCCGTTGGGCGTTTCAAGTTCACTCGATCAAGCTCGTAACACTGATCTGAAAAACAACTTTAATAAAAGGCTTATCGTAGGTTCAATTTTTATTCATGTTGTGTGTTGAGAATTCTGAAAACTGAAGTTTTTGTGTATAATTGTTTAGCTCCAGGTGGCACACAGTGATTTAGAGCTTACCGTTATTCTTATGGTTGGTTCAGTGTACGCGCACTCATTACATACTTGCTGGTCGTTATTCTGTGAACTATTAAGAATCTAGAGATTGACTCCTTACATTCGACTAATGGGAAGGACAACTTGCTTACGTTTTTCTTAGATTCATTTTCACGGTAGCTCGAGTGTGTGATAGGTGTGTGTATGGAAAATCGTTTCCTGATTACAATAGTACAAAAACAATGTAACTGCCTGACTAAGAGTAAATATTGGTTTGTTTTTGTGATTCCTTCTTGTTTAAAGTGCTTCCCGAATGGTGATATAGCTTCTCTGGTGAATATTCATATAGATTTGGGTAACTGAACGAATCTTGTTTTTTCTAAGCGTCTGATTCTGATATTCGAGTATGCGGAATTTTATTCTTAAGCACGAGGTTGTACTTACACTCGAAAAGGCTAAACAACTTCTAATCCTATCGAGAATACTGTAGAGCAACGACCGTTTGTTACCGGCTGATACGGATTTACCTAGCGAATCTTGGTAGACATTATATCTGCATTGATACTTCTTTTTGTTTGTTGTAATGGAGGGAGGTAAAGATACTGTTCATATCAATTTTTCATTTTTATCTAAAACACCCACTGACACTGTTGAAGTTTTCCTATTGAGGCTATATTTATGAAACCCGTCGTAGGAATCTCGTTTTGTTTCACAAGTTCCAAGTATATTTGCTATCCATCATGCTGTCAGTGTTCAGTAGGCGCTATCGAGAATGGCTGCGAATATGCATAGTAAGTTCGCAGGATAGACTTGTGCCAAGTATTTTGCATAGTTGCTTAGCGAGGACAGAATGTGCAGTTTCACATAGTGATGTAATTTCCTTATTCTTCAACGCGAAGTGTTATAGGAATTTAACGAACGGGTCGCCGTTATTTTCTGCAGCGCGCATTAGTTATCCTTCGAATTTTTCAGTTTTACAGTACAGTCAGAAATAATCGTATATAAACAATAACTACGACTATCCTTTTGAAATCGTGTTGTCATTTCCTTGAGATGCTATCTTTGAGCTCACTTTGGTCTTGGACTGACGTACAACTTCGTTGGCAAGTTTAAAGTATGGAATGCTGTAAATGTTGAAGCTCAACATAGGGGTGGCAGGTAATGAGGGAGCTGGTAATATGTTTGTGTTCCTAATTGTGTTTGTATATTGGTTGCACTTATGAGGAAGCAAAATGTGTGGGGCGTTATTATTGCATCTGCAGTGTCAAAGTCAAAATATTGAAGTATCCGTTACCTTCTACGACGCCACAAATCATTGTTCGAGACAACGTTCATACATTGGCCATGTCATTGCATGAAGCTATTTTACCCACCTCCATGTTGAACGGTCTCCTTTCCTTTACTCACTTTGCGGGGTATCAACTGAACCTATTTTCTTTGAATTGGTTTCGAGGGAACTTTTGTCTATTAAAAAATCGCAAAGGCTAGTAAAAATACTTATTTTGAGTAGCTTTTTACTTGCCTTTGTTTTTAACTTATTTTATGTTTCGGTTAACTCTGTTCAGTGTTTCTCAAGTAATCTTAATATCTAAATTTCAAATCTTATCATATTGTAAATCCATGCTGGCTTCGCAAATGTTTTACCACGGTGTTTTGTGCTATTGGTTTCCTTCTCCTCTAATATAGAAGAAAAATTTATATTCTATTGCTTTAAATGTTCTTGAATTGGCTCGATGTGTTACGCACAGACGGGTCGAAGACATTATAATGATAATAATTAAAATAGGCACAGAGACCGAGTTGGGAGCAACGATTGAGGCCCAACTCATTGTTTCGACTGACACGTGTAGTTCTCAGCTGACCTTAAAACCTGCAAATCGAACCTTGTGTGGCCCTTCTTGCATTGCTGTCTCTTTGCATTTCACTCCTTTCTCCTCAAGTAAATTGTATATTATGAAGCTTTTCAGTCGTCAATTTTCTATCTTCATCTCATTATCATTGTTTTAATTCGTTGTTCATTGCATAATGAGCTAATTGTTTAGAAATGCAGCTTTAATATTTAGTTGTATTTTTTTAATCATATATTGTAGTTTGCGATGATTAACGCCTTTAGACCTCGTTTGATCACTGAATCATCCTTGGTTGCTCGTTTACACTCGTTGAACTCCTCAACGGGCACAGGATAGGCTGTAGGCAATAAAGTTAAGTTAGGTTTTGTCTCCTAGTTTATGGGAACTGGCGTCGATAGAGGGCATTGTTAGGTTACCTCAGCTGTAGATGGGCCTTCGGGATTTCCTATCTTTTGTGCCCACTTTGCGTCTTTTCGTTTTCATGCCTTCATCGCTGATTATTCTTTATCTTTTCTTCCTCTTACTTCTTAACTTGCTGTTTCTAGGCGCAGGGAATGTTGTGGGAGAATACATCTGTGCATAGATTCCACGTTTTCGAAAGTAGATACTAAATGACCTCTTTACGCTCTTTTGGATCACATTTCATGTGGATAGTGAGTTTTCAACTAACAATCTAATCTAACCCTCCTTGAAATTTCCTTGGGTCTAATCAATTTAGTTGTTCATTGGACTGCTCTGGTACCATCCTGGCTTTCTGATCGGTCCGTCAGTTTATTTTAACTTTATTTCGTTAATTATTTTTCTTTAAATCATTCTTTTTTCCTTTCATGATAACAGTCACACTCATTGATCGAATAAGCTAGGTCCCGCAACATTTTTGACGACTGTTGATTACATTCTGTGATTTATTTGCATTTTATTTACTATAATTTTTACTCCTTTATTTTACTTCTTTGTTTTACTTTCTGTATCTTTAATTACTTGACGTATATTTTCTTTATTTTCATTTTCTTTATCTTTTCTCTGAAACCTTCGAGAAGCTTGATGAAAACGCCAGTTCTACTCCTGTAGTTCAAAAATTAAGCCTCATCGAGTTTACCATCTCTCAAATTCGCGTCCCTAATTCGAGTAATTTCCCATTTTTCTTGTGATGGCCACATGAAACAGTCAAGCAAGCAGTTGTCATTTTACTGTCTCAATCATCTTTTTTCCTCACGTTTGCCCTCATCATCAATGTATTATTTTTTATTCATGTTTTATCAACTGGTGGTTATACTGTTTTCACTGACTACATAACAATCAGTCATTTGGGTGAAACATCTCCCTCCCTTTGTAGTATTGATTCTAATTACTGTCAAGTTTGCCAACCTCTTTGCTCCTCATATGTATGTGTTTGGTTGCTTTATGCAACAAGAAGCGTAAACTGTACTTTCTCCGATGTACAATCGTCGCAACTTCTAAGGTCAAGTGCCGACTGTATCCCTGCTGATCTGGATGCAATTGGTGCCCTGGACTGGAAAGATTCCAGCGGTGATGGACGCGATTGGTGCCCTGGACTGGAAAGATTCTAGCGGTGATGGACGCGATTGGTGCCCTGGACTGAAAAGATTCTAGTGGTGATGGACGCGATTGGTACCCCGGACTGGAAAGATTCTAGTAGTGATCGACGCGTTTGATACCCTGGATTGGATAAATTTCACAAGGTGGTGGTGGTAGGGGACTCTGTGCCTTGAACTGGATAGGTTCCAGTGGTAGTGACCAAGACCTGTGCCCTGAACAGGTTCTATGATGCTGTAATAACGCCTCGTCCTCTACTGACAACATTAGACAAGAAAGTAGACGCTCGTGGTGTAATGGACAGGAAAAGACGGTGTGATGCGGACCCTTCTCGATCCTGAACAGCACGGAATCGACAGCTCAGCAACTCTGATGGAGGCGCAACACAACCTCGCGGTCTTGTGTTTGAAATGAAGCGATGTGGAGAACGTGGACGTAGGGTGCTCCCAGGCCACTGGCGTTCCATCGACGGGAATCAACTAGAAACTTACCGGCTCACCCTTGCTGCTTTTACGAGTCCTAAAAAACTTGCAAGATTTGCTGATTAAAGTTGTAGCCTCTTCATTGGAGAAAAACAATATTAGCCTATCTGACCGTCATAGATAGAAATAACGGTTTAATGTGACGAACGATTTGAATCATTGTGTATTTTTCTTGCATGCTCCTTTGTCGTTTTGATTTTAACGGAAAAAAATTAAAAAATTGCCGATATTATTTCATTTTAGAAAAGGTATTATCGAAATATGTGGTATTTCCCCTGGTAAGTAACGGACAGCATAAATTTTAGTTTACTTTTTCATAAACAGACTTCTATGAATTAAATTATATGTTATGAATGATTAAAATAGCTACAATATCAAGTTTTAATGTTGACAGATGTCATAGTTCCTGAATCTCTGAATTGATATACTGATTATTGCTAGCAATGAATGAAGTAGCATTACTAAAGGAAGGTGACCGTGCTAACCTTATCCTGCTGTCACATGGACCACTCTTATGGGTCAGTGAGCTAGCGGACGTCAGCCGTAAAGACGCGACTGCTCGATCTGCCGACTCACCAGCCTTGTGGTGGTGGTGGTGTGGCGTTGGTAGGTCGCGAGACACATAACAGAAGAGTGCGAGAGCTAGAGACGCGCTCAGCCTGCCGCACTTCCTCTTGTGGGGGCTATTGTCGTCTCGTACAACCGGGCTCGCTCTCTCAAGCTGCATCGCCCACCGTATAGCGCTTACACACTTTGGGGCTGCGTCATCGGGCCTCCCCGTCCTCGTATTCTGTCTCAGAAGGTAAAATTCTTAGCAGCAGGACCTTGTCTTATTTGATCTTTCTGTAGTGGCTTCTCAATGAATGAGATATTCAGGGTACCCTCTTCTTCGTTGTTAAATCTTAGGCCATGAGTGTCTTGCTAGTGACATGTACGGCCCATCCTCGCGTTGGCTTGGGACATCGTGGCGCAACAACGGGACTTGGAATTTCTCGGGCTCGAACTGGGAGCGCGATGCTTGGATACCTCGGGAGGACGCACTTGGTCGCCGTCTGCCGTCTGGACACGCTCAGCATCGCGATAAGAAGATCGGGGATACTGGGCAATAACGTCTTATTTTCACGTGTTTTTTCTAGATGTGTTAACTATTTTTAAGCTTTTCTTCGGTAAGCTTGCAGTGGTCTTCAGCATTTCGTTTCATGGTACGAGGAATGAAAAAAAGGAATTCTGGCTCCGCCTAATGTATTTTTTATTAATTATCCACACAAGGGAATAAAATGTGTTTATTCTTTTTGAACGTGATCGACTCACCACTCATCCATAGTTCTCGATTCATTCGTAGAGTCAAGTTCCTCAAACCTTCTCAGGTTGATTTTCTCCTCACACTTCAATATCTAACTTGCTAGCGGAGATGTCGTCCGTGTTGTTGCTCTTTTAAGCTCTTGTGTATTATAATCAAAACTCATGTTCATTCATGTTTTTATTTTATGGAAACGTTAGTTTATGACGGGTATGTGCATTAGAGAGAATGAATGAGCAATACCAATGTCACGCTCTGAACTGTTGGCTAAGTGCATGAGGTTATTTCTAGCATATTTTTGTTCGTTTTGAATATTTATCTTGTGAATAATGGGGATTTGTGTATCGTTTACCAGGACCTGAAGGATTTCATGCGACAAGTTGGGGAAGTGACGTATGCCGACGTCCACAAGGGCCGTCGCAACGAAGGGTGAGTTGTTGGACTGGCTTCAGTTAGCGGATGTTGTAGTACCAATATCTCCTAACACGCACTGGGACGTTCGCCATGAATGGTTCACGCGATCGTCTAACCTAACCAAAGTACTGACATGTATTAATACAAACATTTGAGTTTTAATGAAATTTGTGGTCACTTGAATATGCTAGTTTAGATTAGATTGGAAGGATAACCAAATTTGTGAAAACAAAATCTTTAGTTTTTCAATTCGCAACAGTTATATTTGTCGACGTGAAAATTTTTCCGGTTGGAGAATCGCGGTTATAGTATTCAAAATAACTGCGTTTTAGTCCTCACTTCCTCAGGTATCGAACTGTGAATTCTCAATAGAATAATTTTTTCATGTTCTGTTCGTTTATTTGAACTAAAAAACTAAAATGTAGTCTACCGATAGGAAATAATTCTCTTCTGATTTCTGTTTGGTTTACCCCCCAATGTAGCATTTATATGCCTTCAGCGGAAAATAGGTATAATATAATGATGATTAGCCACATAGAAAATAATTTAAGCTGTATAGGGTCAACATAAAATTTAATGTCGTGTTTTACAAGGTTTTTAATTTTCGGAATTTCAATCCGTTCACATACAATTACATTTGGTTCATTGTTTTCGCGCGCGGCTATATAAAGTACCTTTGATACATAGCGATGTAGTGGAAATGTGAGAGGAAATGCTGACATTTTTGCTTTCTTCTGGCCAATGTTGTTTGCGAGGCTTTTAATCACTTCTGGTTTCAAGAAATGCATATAATGCTTTATCATTGCAAAATTAAAAGGCTTTGATAGCAAAGCTAGATTTTTCGCAGCATATGCAATAAGGAAAATAGGTTTGTAAGTGGTCGCATTAAAATAATTTTCTCCCCCTTAAGAGGCAAAGTACAGGCAGTAGAGTCAAGTTAGGTTTGTTTATTCTATGTTATGGGGACTGGCGACTCCAGAAGAGCCACTGGCAGGTTACCTCAGCTATAGGTAGGTAGGCCTTTGGGATTACTATTTTTTGTACCCTCTTTGCTCCTTTAAATTTTCATACCTTCATCTCTTTTTTGACTTTTCTTCCTCTTCCTTCCTTCTCAACCTGCTCTTTCGATGCGTAGGGAATCCAGTGTTAACCTGTGCATTGATTCTACGTTTTCTGCAGTCCGTATTAAATGATCTTTCCTTCTCTTCGCTCTTTTTGAATCGCATTTCATGTGAATAGGAGCTTTGAACTAACTAATAAAGAATGAATCATTACTTGATCATTAGCAGTTTTCCATTAGCATACTGTTCGATTTTATCGCTCCATTGGAGATTCATGAATTTCTCATCTCCTGGTAAGAAGAATTTGTTGACAGCACATGTCTTCGGCAGTGCTCTAGGTACTAAAGGGAAGGAGCGCTGTTCATAGCGGAATGAGTTGAACTTCTAGCGACCGGTAGGGATTTTAGCTGTTAAACCTGTTCTTTCCCTTCGCTATTGTTGGTCTCTCTCGCAGAAACGACTTGCGTTCAAGGTGACCGCGTTGTAGATGATCTAATAGATTTATTTCCATAATGATAATCTTCAGTAAATCTCGTAAAATTTGTTCTTAGCAGAGATTTTTTAGAAAAATGCTTGTATGAGTATGCAAAAAATTTCAGAATACGTATTTTCTATTTTATTCTATTACTGTGTATTATTTTTCACTTTTTATTCGTTGGTTGACGTAATGTGTGAGTATGAAATCAATCGCTGTTTTGGCCTCATGACCCCAGACTTAATGGAATGTTCAGCATCTCAACAGCTTGTGTCCTACATATGAACCGAGTGCCCACGTTTGTGACTGTACCATTTCGTATCAGAATTGTGGAGTTCGCCAGCTCGCGCGACATGCGCAACGCTCTGAGTAAGCTGGACGGCAAGGACCTTCACGGACGCCGCATTCGTCTCTACGAGGAAAACAAGAGTCGCTCCCGTCGCTCCAGGTCCTACTCTCGATCGCGCTCTCGCTCCCGGTCTCGGTATGTTCTCCTGCAGTTCATAAACTATTTATTAGAATAAGGGACGCCCAGGATCCATATTGTAGG
>VOMN01017734.1:0-30778 GCA_014899125.1 Orchestia grillus
AGATTGTAGCGCCGCTACCGCTACCGCTACCGCTACATGTAGCGCGCTGCTGCCCACCTCTGCATATACATATGACCCACTTCGGAGTCAACGTGTTAAAACTGTAAGTACAGCTTCAAGCGTTTATTGACATACTTCAGTAAATTTTCCAATTCCGTAAACTAATTTAATGAAATGATTTTATATATTATTTTTGCATTTCCGAACGAGGAAATATATTTCAAAGTTATATTTATATAAATAGATATAAATATATAATATATATATATATATATTATAGGGCTCATGCTATATATATACATGCTATATATTATATACATTATAGCCCTATATTATAGAGCGTACTTGAAAAGAGCTGCTCAAGTATATACTTTTGAATAATATCATAGGAAAAAATTCGTGCAAGAACAGACCACTGCGACCTCCGAAGACTTTAGGAGGCTGACCGACTGAGCGCCTTGCAAACACGACCTACACAGACAGACTGGACAGAAACACGACGCCAGGTCCAGCTAGGCTGAGGACCATGCTGAAGCGTCCACGGAACTCTAGCTGAAAGTGGTCTTACGTGCACGAATGAGGCTTGGAAAGAGGAGGTCGTGCATACTAATCCCACTATTGTGGGCCTTTTTTATATCATCCAGCTCTTTCAATATATTAAACTCGTAACGCATTTCTATTCACAACGACTGTTTATATGATACTCTGCATGTAGAAATGAGAAATATTTTACATTAATAAATTAAGGTTATGCTTTTTTACTTTCATTCTCAAATATGGAAGAGAACTACTTAGTTTGTTTTTGTTAATCGTATATGATTCTTAACCGGTGAAATAGTTTTTCATTAAATTCGCTCTGAATCGAAATTTTTAATGATGCCGGGATTGTGTTCGTTACGTTCTGAAGTAAAATGTTTGAGAAAGAAAGAAATATGTTAAATGCTAGTTTCCTTACAGTTATGTTTGAAAAAAAAATCTGAATAAGTTTTTATGCCGTCATGCTTGTAGTAATAACGCTGTTCCTTATACTATTTAACACGTTCCCCCGAGTATTGGGCCGCGGGTGTACCAAAGAAGCAATTCGTTCTACTGTTGGGTATTATTTGCTTGCAAGTCAACACTCGTACTTTGATTGCTTTTAAATAAAACTTTTCATTTAAATAGGTTAAGTAGCTAAGCCCGTTAATCCGAGTAAGGAGAAAACGCGATAAGAAGGAAGCATGTCTGACTTCCAAACACAAGTGTCGCCGAATTCAAACCTAACCGGAATGTGGACTAACCCAACAGCGGAGCGGCATTGCGCAGGGAACGTTAAATTTTCTATCATTCGATACGACATTAGAGATTAATTCACTCGTGTTTTCTTTTTACCGGACTAAGTCATTGCAATAATCCTATAATCTCAAAGTGATGGTGTGGCTAACTGTTTAGTTGTACGTGCATTTTTATAGATCTATGTAAATTGCGTTCAGGTTGATTCTGCAAAGTAATTTTTAGGCAATTTTCAATTCGATTTCCACACTTAATTTAACTGTAGTTTTAGTGTTTGAAAACCCGATTGTACTATGCTTTCCATGCGGCTGATTTTGGCATAAACAATTTTCTTTCTCCACCGGAGTCCTGATTTTGGTCTTTTTTTCTGCATCTCTAACAAGAAAAGTTGTAGTATAAGCCATTGACACATATGGTAAGCTATTAATCGTACATCTCATTTTGAATCATATATTCTTGTTAAAAGTATTTTCTCAAAGAAGAGAAATGTATTTTGATAAGGTCCGTTGGAAACTGATTTAAAAAAACATAGCATGATTTTTAAAATAAGAGACAACTAATTAAGAAGATAAGATGGTTACTCAGCCCACTTTCTGTTCATGTTGTAGGTAAACTAATTACTTTGACATTTAAACACTCCCATCCCTTTGTGCTCCATTTTGATGCATAAAATTGACCTTGAGATAGTTGAAACTCAAGTTATTGTAAAAACGACAGGGTGAAATTTTTTTTAGAAGTTAAACTATTCCAGTTACAGAAAGAGTTGACTATGGACATTGTTTTAGTTATATTATATATAGGAGCGTATTTCAAAATCATAATGAGAACCATTTTTCAGGCTCCACGCGTCGAAGCGTTTCTCATTCTGGTCGAGGCAATAACATAGTTTCCAAGCGGTGCCGGCACGTCACTGCTATAGTTGCCAATCAGTATTTATGTAAAGAGAAGAAATTTACTTCATGCAAAAATATTTGCTGACGAAAATAAAGAATAAACATTTTATATTATTTTTTTAGTATCAAATGCACTTTTAATGATACGTATAATTGTTTTATTAAAAAGCCAAATTACTTTTTCTTGGGGTACTTGGTAACTCTTTGTCAACCATCACTTTGGATGTAAACACACTCAGTTGGACGGTAATCAGCTGCGAAGTCAGTAGTGAGGTGTTCTCGTATTTCATTATTCATAATGAATTTATCTGTTAGAATTTTATTGCTTGCCTTTATAGGCTTACCTGTTTTACTAGCCGTCATTGAACCAGGTATGTAGGCTTTAGCTAATCAAATTGATGAGTAGAATCTCGAAATTACGTGTGAAATAAATATTTGGTCAACTTGACTAACATATTTTATCACGAAGATAATGCACAATTTCTATTGATAACTTTAATTTACAGTTCATTTTGAGATACTGTCAATTGCTAAATTCCCAAAATGTGTCTAAACTCGTACTACACGAGTTTTGTTATGGTCTTTACTTCTAAGTTAGGCTGGAAAGGTTGGGTAAATTTTAGGCAAATTACATTTATTCAATATAATTTTCAGTGGTTTGTCATTCCTCCAATTAAGCTTTACATATCTGGAAACCCACTAACTTTGTGTAAAATGTGGAAGCAACAGAAGGAAAAACCATTGTTCTAAATTAATCAGAGAAGATATTGAGAGAATCATGAAATGTATTTCTGTTATGATTCTGTGACAGAATATTATTGGTCAACTGTTAGAAGAGGGTATTTACATCATATTTCTAAATGGGGTTGAACTTCATAAATTCATGTTGATCTGGATTAAGCACTCTCCAATGCTGTAATGCTATAGTAGGTTTTGATGGGGAGGGAAGTCGTGTTCGTCAATATAACTTGTCAATCTCAACAACTGTAACAAGCTTCTTAAATAATTAGTTGCTAGGCCTCACCTCCGATGACAGATTTTGTGGGCATTTTATTTAATGAGAATGCATTATTTCAATACTTCTGAGTTAATAATTACTTAACTCCAGCAGCGCAGATTATTATACATTGTACAGTCTACATTTTGAAGTCATTTAATTTAATTTTTTTGTGGCAGAAATTTATATTCAAAAGGTTTATGACAAAGAAAAATTAGTTTAGATATTGTATAATCTGTGTCATGCTCCTGGAATTTCTCCTGGCTGTGTTGTGTTAGGATAAATTTGTTTTTGTTAATGTGACATGTGATACCGGTAGTCAGAACGTACTAACATCTGGCTCAAATTTCTGTAGCTTGTCATTATGCTGTCAGCTGTATTAATATGGAAAAGGTTCAAATCTTCCAATTTATCTTTTCTATGCTTTGAAACCTTTTAATAATAGGTATCTGCAACTCAAATATATATTTTTTTAACCAAAAATGCCAAAATTAAGACTGTAAGATGATGTATGTTCTGTACAGCTGGCCATAGTAAAGTAAATATTAACCTTTCAATTTAAACATTTGCTAGGTATGTGTTGTTTATTCACATAAATTGCATTTTTATCTGGGTTCAATCTTCCATTAAAAACTTTTTTCTGCTGTTATATTTTTTGCGCATTCATTTTGGTTAAGGATGCTGAAATACTCTTTAGCACACAAATTCTCTGATTTACTTTTCTAGATTAATGTACACTTATAGACCTCGAACACAAAAATTATGATGACGCTTAGGTTTTTTCTTGGCACTTTTACATTTCATATTGACACTTGAGAGGTGAATTAAGATAGGGTAGTATTAAGTTGTATTAGATAAATTTCATTAGGTTAGATAATGAAAGGTTGTTTAATGTTAAAAACATAGGGGTGCAATTTTTGCAGATACCAGTTGCTATAAAGTCCTCAATATCGCAAAATATGTTCATTTGCACTACATTTCATATGCAGATTTGTCATAATTAGGTCAAAGTACACTGCAAAAGTCATCTGCAAAAATTTTTCTGATGGGCTGCTGAGCTGAAAATTAACCCTTCTTTGTTTGTTGATTTGCTGTTCTTGTATTTCTTCTGCTCGTCATTTCACATTGAATCTGTCAATTTTAATTTATTAGATTGAAATTATTTGAATAGCTGTGATCAAAAAACTTGTTGATGTAAACCTGTAGTCTACAGCCATATTTGGGGGACAAATGTGAATCTGTTGGTATTATCTGTTGAGCATTCCACATGCAGGAAAAGAGAAACTTTAATATATTGACTAGCTGGACTTGTGATACATACTATTATTGTAATTTTCTCATAAAGAAAGAAATTTTATCTTTTCCTTGAGTTTTGCTAACATCTGCTAAAAAATATACATTTCTTTTGGTTACCTCAGCTACAGATGGGCCTTTGGGCCTTCTATCTTGCGTGTTTGCTTTGCTTCTTCCCATTTTCATGCCTTCTTTGCTCATTATTTTTTATATCTTTCTTGACATAGTTTCTATGTGTAAGGAATCTTGTGTTAGAACACACTTGTGCATAGATTCCACTTTCTCTCTAGTCCATGATAAATGGGCCCTTCTTTTTACTTTCTTCAGATTACATTCCATGTGGCTATGTAGCTGTGAACCAATTAATATGTAAATGAATAAACTTGCATCTAAAAAGACATTCAAAGTATGGTGAAAATTGGCACAGACATTGTTTTAGTATGTCAATGCTGTTGCAGATTAACTGCTAAAAGTGGGGTAAAATTGGAAGGTACAGCTGTTGGGAAGGTATATGCTGACTCCTAGGATTCCAAAAATTCAGATGCCAACTCCTAAAGCTCTAAAATATCTGAATCATTAATTACAAGACAGAATTTCTGTTCTGTCTTTAGTAATTATTATGATTGAAGTGTATTCATTATAGATATAAATTCTTTTATTTTCTATGAATATTTAGGCTACTCAATGTATTTCTTTCCTTAACCAACTGCTCTAATTGAATGAAACTTTGTAACAGGCGCAAAATGTTATAGGCTGATTACTTGGCAATTTTCATACTTTTTAATGTTTGTTTATAGCCTAGAATGTAGATTCATATGTTTTCATGTGAAGCAGCATTAATATTTCCAGGCTGTTCAGTTTATGAACTTATAGGCTATAACCATGGATGAGTGCAGATTGCTAGCTATTGTGAATAGTAGTTTCCCTTCTAATTTTTTCTTGTAATACTTCAATACTTATGATCAAACGGTTTGAAAAAGTATTGAATATAAATGAACTAAAATGAAGAGAATCCATGAGCTAATATTTAATATAGTATTACATAATTAACTTGCATTACTGACTTTTATTACTGATAGTGTGCACTACATATTTATCTCTATCTTGTGAGATGTTTGCCATGCTTTGTACATTGAAAGTGATTAAAACCATTAAGGGTAAATTGTTTTGTTCACTGTAGTTAATTAAAACATCAAAGGGTTAGTAATAATAATTGGTCAAAAAAGAGACCATGAATGTTTGCTTATGTAGCAGGTAAAAATAGACAAAGCATGTTAAAAAAATCATTTAATTCACTTTGGGAGTTGCAGTTGGATCAACAAATCCAACTCCTAGCTTTCCTATAAGTTACACTCCAACTCTTGCTGAAATCACTGAATCAGACTCCACAACCCTGGCTAAAAGTGCTAGTTTTTCTGATGCTATTACTTGACATATCACTAGAATACAATAGAGAACTTGCAGAGAAAAATCTTAATGCATAGAATCTGAGAAGAAACCTCAATAAATTGGGTAAATTTATTGGAAAGGAGAGGACCAATGTTATTTTGCATTTTTGTAAGAACTTTTGAGTATACTTTAAAATTCTGAACAAAGCAGTTGCTAATAAGTGTTCTGTAATGAATCATTGAATGTTTGAACTTATTGTCATTTGTCTTATTTCTTTTAAATGTTTTATGAAATGAATTTTTTTAAAGCTACCTTATTGAATGTATTCCAGGAATACCTTTGCTATATATCAAAAGTGGTTGCTTATTGAATGAAATGCTTGAACTTTTATCAAAAATATTTGGGGTATGAATAATTTTTTGCAGAACTGTAGGTAGCTATGGAACTGAATATGGCTTCTTTTTGTTGCTTATGTTGGTGCTAATATGTTAATGCAATGTGAGAGTCTCTGAAGGTTGTATTTAGCTAAGCACATTTTATTTTTCAGCATGAGAACAATTTCATTCCATCAGATTCAATGTATGTGTGGCTGAATACATTTCTTACTTTTCTAAATGAATTTCAGGCAGAACATTAGTACGAGCTGAAGATGCAGTTGAGGATGACATTGAAGAGGATGATGCGCAGGTGGAGGCTGGTGATGTTGAGGCAACTGAAGAAGAAAGCACAGAAGAAGAATCTAAAGCACAAGGATCACCTGATGTTGATGTAACATTACTCTTTACAAAACCTGAAGGCAATGGAATGGGTGAGTCGCAGGGAATGTTTAGTGTTGCTCCTTTGCTGTTGTACATTTCCTACTAGTTTCTCACTACAAGCTGGAGGCAATGCTGCTCTTATCTGAGGGATTTTGATGTATTAAATAATGGTTGAAAGCAATTGATTTTGTATAAATACTTTTAAAATTTATTTTTGTGAAAATGTACCCTTGTTTAGAGAAAACACATATGGGAGTATTTGACTAACGTGCAAGTCCCTTTTACATAACAAAATTAAGTGTGGTCAATAATTGGATTATGCATTACTGTATGTCATTGTTTGAATGATTGCATTTTTTGGCATTTGTAAATCTCAACTATTTTACCCAATATTTCTGTTTGGGTGAATGTCTTTTGGTTTATTTTTCAAATATGAATGCACTAGTGCATATAATCAAAATATTGAATAGCTTGTAGGTTTGGAAGTAGGCAGTGCATGCAAAAATTTCACTGTCGTAAACTTGTGGTTTGGGAAGTTACTTATGAAAAATATTTTGAGTTTTGAATGTTATTCTCCAAGATGACCTTCAAGAGTCTTTAGCTCTGTGCGAGGGTCAGGGTAGATGTCAAATTACCTTTTTTTATTCAAATATTTTGTTTATGGGATATATTGCTTTGTACAGTTGCATTTCGGTCACATCAATGTTGAATGTTGTCAGATGGAGTCCCACAATATAAACCTTATCTAGTCAAGTTCAAAAGTTACATTTTCTTGTGATGTGAATTTGAAATTATTTATTGTGTCCATGAGTCATATTTCAATAATACTGCTATAAGTTACTGCCATAAGAGGTCATTTAGGTGTTCTTGAAGACTTTCAGTTTGTCTTTAGTTGTGTGATGCATTTCTCAATCAGAACTGCCCGCTGGCAAGCCAGTCGAGTTTTTGGTTGGAGTCACTAACAATGGAGACAGGGAGTTCGTCATTGATGCTGCTGAGGCTTCATTCAGGTGAGTTATTCAAACTATTCTTGTGCCCTAGTAGGATGTATTTTTATCTTGCATCACTTATGGTTGGATATTTTGAGAATGTCATTATGCTTTCCCATCATTTCTTTAATTTGCCAGATTCGGAATATTTTGGGGTGTATAGCTTCTCAATTTGATAACCATATGGTAACAACACTAATTATTAATACTTTAATCAGTTCGACCCTAATCATATGGTAAGAACACTAATTATTCTTTAGTCAGTTTACCCCTTAAACACCTTAACGAACTAACTCGAGGTACCTCGTGATTGCATTCACAGTTATTGTTGCTTGCACAGACTGTGTGAATGCACTGCTCGTCTTGTAGGGGAAATTTGTC
Source organism: Orchestia grillus (assembly GCA_014899125.1). Taxonomy (NCBI): domain Eukaryota; kingdom Metazoa; phylum Arthropoda; class Malacostraca; order Amphipoda; family Talitridae; genus Orchestia; species Orchestia grillus. The sequence continues at coordinate 7,973 of VOMN01017734.1, forward strand.
AGTGGGTTAATATTTCTTGTTCCTCTGTGTTTACTTTCCTATATACTTTCCTATTAAAATCTGTCATTAGTATATTTTTTAAAATTAAACATACTTCAGATTCATAGCTTACTTTTGATTTTTGATTATACCTCCCTTGGGGAGCATAGGAATCTGCCATGGGTAATAGGGTTTGCTTAATGTGGTGTGTCTTACTTTTGCTATGGTGACCAGTGTTCCCAGGGGGACAATGTGTAGGTTACCTCAGCTCTAGCTAGGCTTCCTGGACTTCTATCCATCGTGTTCATTTTCATTTTTTACATTCACAGGCTTTTGTTTAGCTGATGATTCTTTATCCTTTCTTCGTCTTCCTTCTTGACTTGCTGTTTCTATATGCAGGGAATAAAGACACTGGTGCGTAGATCCCTTATTTTCTGCAGATCATACTAAATGGTTCCTTCTTTTTTGCTCTGCTTGGATCACATTTTATGTGGATAGAGTTTTTAACTTTAAAATTAATAATAGAGATAATAATATTGATTATTCCTGATTGTACGGTGTTAACACCCGTTTAGAGAGATTATGTGTGCTGTGCAGGTACCCAATGGACTTCAACTTCTACATTCAGAACTTCTCGATGGCTCAGTACAACAAGGTCGTGAAGCCACAACAGGAAGCCACGGTTGCCTATTCCTTCTTCCCTGCTGACGTCTTTGCTGGCAGGCCTTTGGGGCTCCAGGTCAACCTGCTCTACCATGATGCTGTGAGTGGCTGCAGAAATCGAGTGCAGTGCAGCGCGGTGCTGTGAGTGGCTACAGGAACCAAGTGTAGTGCAGCGCGGTGCTGTGAGTGGCTGTAGGAGCTGAGTGTAGTGCAGCGCGGTGCTGTGAGTGGCTGTAGGAGCTGAGTGTAGTGCAGCGCGGTGCTGTGAGTGGCTGCTGGAGCTGAGTGTAGTGCAGCGCGGTGCTGTCAGTGGCTGTAGGAGCTGAGTGTAGTGATGTGCAATGCTGTAACTTTAAGGACTGTGTTTATTTCAGCATGATAGTCTGAGATTTGAGGGAAGTCAGTCGATTGTGCGACGATGTTAGTTACACAAGCTAGTCACTTAGCTTCAGTTGGCATGACAACGTGACTGTATGTACCATCTCTCAGCGAAGAAAATGTCAAAACACTAACTTGTTCTATACCTTGTCGCTTTGGCCTTCAGCAGTATGTAAATCTTGTTTCTCAATGGAATATCGCGTCGTTCATACCGTGCAGCTCGTGGAGTATCGTTGCCATTAGGTGCTATGAGCGCCTGAATGGTTAGTGTGGCGTGCAGGGTTCCAGAGACCGCACCGAATTTGAGTAGAATGTCTTCAGGTTGAGAACGCGCTGCTGAGTTGTGAACTGCCTTCAGGCGCACTGCTGTAAACTATTGTTTAAAAATTGGATGCCGTTAATTGGAGTAGAAAGAAACGCAAAGCAAACGCGATTTAAGCATGCCTTTATACTTCAAAATTCAGTTATGTCGGCTCATTTAGATTCGGCGCTATTTATTATGGAACTGTCGCATCGGGCAAACCTGTGTCGGTGTTCTAGGCAGCTCACTTCCCTTCATTTGTGTCTCAAATCCATACCCTGCTATCGCGTAGACATCGTTGTTACTGACCTTACTACTTCTACTCGTTTATATAGTGTTGTTCTATCTCGCGTTTCTTCTGCGTCTTCATCACTGATTTTAACTCGAATTTCTAGGATTTCTTGATACTTGAAAAAAGTCAATTGTAGAATTCTGTGATGAAAGAAAGCACTGTTGAAAGCTTAATCTCATTTATATATTTAGAACTATGCTGACCATATGAATGCAAGTAAAAATAAGCACAACGAGGTCCTTTTTATTTTTCGCGAAAATCTTGCTTTTCTGAAAGGAAAGATTTCTGGTTCTCGCTCTTACCTAATTCGAGTCAAAATTTTCTTAGCTGCTTGCAGATAAGATTAATTTCTCAAGTTGGGTTACCAAGTTTCTCTTGGTTGGCGTAATTGATGTTCGTTTCCAATTCTTTATTCTCTCTCATTTATTCTGCTTTTAATTCTACCGTTTCTGGTAATGCTTCTGTTTGTGCTTTGATCCGCTCTAACGTAAGAATGTTGGGGTAGTCAGCGAGTTAATCAGCTGTCACTAGCGTCCCCATACCCTCAAAAATAACGGTTTATGTAATGGAAAGTTAGGTAATTTTATAATTATACCTTACAAGAACTTTCTACCGTCTGTGAAAGTCTCACTGAGTAAAATGCGAACCACTGAATTTTCCATCTATCTCATTCACTGTGTAAAACATACTTAAAACAATTATGATCCTACGGATGGACTTAGTTTCAGGAAAGTGTAATTTTTATTATAAAAGTTAATATGAAGATCCAAAGGAAACTTGCTGTTTCTGAAAAGTTTACTAAAAACTAGAGCCTTTTAGGTGGAGCATCACCATGGACAGAGAATCCTCTTGGTTCTCCAGCTAATGGTGGCATCACAGACCATGCGGTAGTATCAAACCATCCCATACTTTCAAAGAACTTCAAAGTTATAGCACCATCGTCCACTGCAGATATCAAACTAGTAGCAAGTATTTTTATGTACAAGCTTTGTACATCTCTCAATGATCAGAATAGCTCCGTAGCGCTTAAAGTTCTATGCTGTTAGAATGCCGCTGTAAATTAGGTTTTCTTGCACTACTGTGTCTCCAATAAAATGCTTTAGAAGTGCAGCAATTATGTATCTTTTTAATTAGTATTTTCGCCATTTTATTGCAGACTAAAGATGAACTAAGAAAATCCTCGAAAATTCTAGCTTATATTGAACTTTTTTTAGACTGTATGCTTCCTTTGGCTCTCATATTAATAATACTTGAAACGTACACAAGAAATCATAAACTTGATGCCTTTTTATATGTAGGATTTGGATAAAATAACTGAAACACCCAAGGTTTTGGAATCATAATCTTTGACTATGTTATAAACAGTCAAAACTAGGCATATTTTAACGTTTTATTGTTTGTTATTGTTGCTATTCAAGATGTTATTTAAATAACTATATTTTACAGGTATCTTAGAAAAAGTTCTTATAACTGTGTATGTCAAAATGGCAGACTTTTCTGACTTTCAAAGATGCCAAGTTGTTGGTGCCCATATGACAGATGCTAGTTTAACAGAAACTGCCCGAAGAATGCTTGACGTTTCAAAAGGTACTGTCTCAAAGTAATGACTGCCTCTGAAAGAAGGAAAAACGTCCTCAGCAAAGCTCAGGTCTGGCCGAAAGTCGAAGTTGTCTGAGAGAGACCGTCGGACTCTAAATCAAATTGTTAGAAATGATCGCAAGACCACGGCTTTTGAAATAACTCCAGACCCCAGTGAACAGAATCCAGTTTCCACTAACACTGTTCATCGGGAGCTGCACAAATATAGATTCTACGGAAGAGCTGCAATTAGAAAACCTCTGCTCGCAAATACAAATGTTTCGAAGCGTTTAGAGTGGCCCATCCGTTCAGCTAGAATTGTTTAAGAAAGGCACAAGGAACATTCTAATGGAGTCGAGCGTCTCATCTGGCTACCACAATCCCCATACCTCAGCATTTATGGTCGATTTTAGAGATTCAAGTAAAAAGATTTCCGCCGCCATCGTCTTGAAAAGAACTGGAGGGTGTTAACTGAAGAATGAGCGAAAAATTCTTTTGGAAGCAATTCACTATTTGTATGAATATTGCAATACCTCGAGGAATTGAGGCTGTAATTGCCTCAAAAGGTGCGCCTACACCATGTTAAAATGTATTTTGTTGATTTTCCAAAGCGTTTCCGTTATTTTGTCCAACCCCTGTACATTGTAGAAGATCAGTGGTTGGAGTTGTATAGTTATAGGTACTAATTACAGTTGTATAACCCTTCAAAAAGTATAGAATAGGCAATAGGTTGAAGTTTGTCTATCGTATGCTATAGGACTGGCGACTCCAGGGGGACACTTGGGTAACTCAGCTGTAGATAGGTCTTCAGGACCTATCTTTCGTGCAAAATTCGCATCTTTCCTTTTTCATGGCGTTTTTGCTGTATATTCTTGTATTATTATAATTATTGCTAATGGTTTGTTTGCTGGTCAGGACGGCGAGGACTTCTCGGAAGCCGTGTTCAACTCGACCATCAGTATCGTCGAGGTCGATGAAGGACTTGATGGAGAAACTTTCTTCTTGTACGTCTTCCTGCTCGCTTTCGCTGTTCTGCTCCTCCTCGTCGGTTAGTAGTTGAAGTTTATTCAGTGTGTATTTTTCTGTTCGCTTTCATCCCTTCGTTTTAATCTCTAAAAGAATGTAGCAAAAAATTTTATTGGAGCAAACTATTGCCACTATTCTTGTATCGGATATTCGCTATATATGTTTCTAATATTCTTTTTCTGCTTTGGCGGGGTACTGTATGGGGTGTTATCTATAATTTACAGAGATATGTAGTTTTTTTATATGCGCATTGTGCATTTTCTTTAACAGGAAGATAGTTCTAAAATTATTCGTCACATGTTAGTTTTAGAAAATTCAACCCTATAGTGCCTGCCGTGCACGTAATTTACATTTCAAAATCACATGCAACTCTTTGTCTGCGGTAAATTTACTCATGCACCAAAGGGTTGACGTTTTCACTCCTGTTGCCTTGTACTCGTAGACGAAGCTTAACCTACCGTACACGTAATGTGCATCTCGAAGTTGCGTGCAACTCCATGTCTGATTCGAAATTTGTATTGCCACTGCAGGACTATGAGGCCTTGCCTATGCAGAATATTGCTCTAATGTTTTTGTCTGCCGCAGGCCACACTCTACTTAGCTCATTCAGTGCCAGTGGTGGCAAGAAGAGCACCTCTAAGAAACAGAGCAGCCAGCAGTCTGGCGTCGAGATGGGCACGGACGCTTCCAACGGAGTTGACTACGAGTGGCTCCCTGAGCATCTCAAGGCTGAGCTCAAGAGTGAGTGTGTTTGCTCGAGCTGTTGACTGGCGTGCAGGACTCGTCTGACCAGCTCGGAATGGAGAGCCCGACTAGTGACTTGGTGCACCTAAGACAAAACTGAGGATGCTACTTTGTTTTCCCTCGCCAGCCGTGGATTACGATCATGATTATATTCACATTTTACGGTTATATTCATATGTTCTACGTAATTTGGAGGTGTATTTTGCTCAAGCGATGTTTTGTTAATTTTTACCGTGCCCCCGTGATGGTTGATTTAGGATTACTCTCTTCAACTGTCCTCTCAGTAGTTGCGATTTGTCACAACTTATTGACTGTGAAGTATAACTTGAATTATTTTCAATTCGTAATTTCACCAAAAGAATCGGCACTGACCCGTTTGAATTTTGTAATTTACAGGGCAGTCCAAGATGACCTCCAACGGGTCCGCACCAAAGGTCAACAGAAGTGAACAGCTGAGTGAAGACTCTGAGATCGAGGCCGCGAAGAAGAAGCCCATCTCGTCGTCCGTGAGAGCGCCCCCCACTCGGTCCTCTCCCAGGCTCAGAAAGATCTGAGCTCAACAGTAAACCAAGGCTAACTCATCATGCCAAGTGATGCCCTTCGAGCGTGCGAGTCGTTTGTTGTGACCATCGCTAGTGTAGCTGGTAATAAACTCCTTTCCATGTCTTGAACGTGTGGTGAGGATTTCTAAGTGTTGGTTTAGGAGTTGACTCAACATCGTGATTTAAGGGGTAGTTGGCTATTCAGTCTTTCTTTCTTTTCTCTTTTCTTGTTAGCTTTCCTGTTCATTTTTACAAAATCCCGAAAATGTAACCAGCATAATTACATTGCTGGCGGTATTTATTACGTGATGTTTGAGAATGATGTTGTGAAAAGCATAACATTAAATGGTGAATGTTATCCATCTCTTGTGTAGGTTTCCATTTGCTTGCCTCACTGCCACCTTTTGTATGAAATCAGGCGAGGGCGGCTTTACTGTTGACTTCGTTTAGTGACCTCATGAAAATGAAGCTCGTCTGTTTTACTACTGCCCTATAATTCATCTATTCTCTGCTCTGTCTCTTCGTTCGTTCACTGATGCTGCTAATGCACGTACAAACATCGCTACTTGGATTGTTTCACCTAGAGAGCATCGAAGACGTTTTTCTCCTTGCGTTTTTTTGCTAAATCGTTTAAAAATGAAGTGTAATTTTCTTTATTTATTTTCTCAACTAAAGTTATCTTGACTTATGTAAATATTAGGATCATATTTACGCGTCCTGTTATTCTATTGAATGTGCAATCATTTTTTCCACAACTAGTGTGACCTAGATTTTACAGCGTGCAACTTCAGAACACGTTAAATTATTGCTGTTGGTTCACTGGTCTTCAAAGGTACACTGATTGTATTTGGTTTTTATTCACATCTTTTCGAAGCACAATTTCTACAGGTGCCACTTCCACAATGACTCCTCTTTTTCTAGGTCTTCGGTCTAATTGATTGTGAGAATTTAATGTGTATGTATATAGCAGATTCAGACGAGACTGTTTGAGCTTTTTGTCACGCGTATTTATGACTATGGAGTACAGGTTTATTTTTTATTGTGCATTGTCGATTTTTCATAACTAAATTATGGATCGAGCGTGAATGTTGGCATGAGAGGCGTGTCCGAGTTTGTGTATTTACTTCTGTTATTAGCCTGTCTCTGCTGGCAGTTAAACAAATTTTGATTTTGTGCATACTGCTCAATCGAACTTCATAAGAGCATATCAATTAATTTTGAATATGCTGTTCTGTAGTTACGTTATAATGATCATAGTGGTTTTTCTATGAGAGTTTCATTCACCTATGCTATCTGTACCAAGGATTTCATGGTTAGTTTATTCTTTTTTTCATCTCTGCTGTGAAGCACGTTGGTCTCGTGAGTAGTTGCATTAGCTCTACTGGCGTCACTACACGTCTTTGAAGAGGCAGGTAATGTGCAGGCGAGTGTCGTCCTCGAAAATTGTACTGTTAGATAAAACATTTAGCGGTGAAGTCTTGAATAACCTACACCCGTTTCAACGTTGATCGCATTTGCTGCCCATACCGCACTCGAGTTGTTCCCTGCTACTTCAGTATTTACTGCTGAATTATGCGTGTACAACAGGCGCTTCATATAATCTCCCATACCCCTAACACATATTTTACAATCCTTTGTGACTCGGGATGTGTAGTACAAACCCTTCAGTGCTATAACAGTAACCACTCAGTAGTGCGTGAAATTGTATCAGAGCTTCTGCGACCGAATGAATAAAAAATAGTGAAGATCTGCTGGATCTTGATAAAAATGGGTTACGGCTGAAGCACGTAAGTCTTGCACACGGCTACGTGTGACCCCGGTACGCTTGTGCAGATGGTGTGGTCAAGCAACTCTGACTGTAAAATATATCTGAGAATGTCCCGCTCTGAGGCAACGACTAGAGAGAATCGCTTGTCAGAACGTTGAGGGAAGCAGATTGTCTCTTAAAAGACAGGGGGCCAACGGACAGGTACTGGAATTCGGGAGGAAAATGTATTCGGAGATTGGTGAAAATTATTAACATAGATAAAGGGAAAGTTATTTCAAGCAAGCCAATTGAATGAGTTTTAAGTAACGTATTCCGAGCAGAAATGTCAGAGCGACAGCTAAATGGCATGTGGCCGAAGCTGTCGTAAAATAAGACCATTATCTGCGGGTTCCTGGGCACACCGACATCGTAGTGAATGAGAGAGCTAGCCGAGCGGCGGTACAAGCTCCCACGTCTGCCATTAGACCCTCAAATGAGGACGTGTCCTGCCGTAACTACTACTCAGTTGGACGCTCGTACCGGAGTGGAAGAACCTATATTAATTTCAACACGTTTTACCGTTGAGTTTTCAGTGCCTTACAACTGGCATGGTGAGGAATGTGTGGTTTAAGCTTCCTTTTCCAATGGGAGTACTCCCTGTTTACGTGAAAATGCCTCGACTGAGCCGAGATTCGATCCCAGTTCCTCTCGGTTGCGAGGTCACGCTACCAGTACGCCATGGAGCCCACGTAGAGCGGACATTTTAGCTAGCATTTATCAGTTAGCAATAAATAGTAATATTTCTGGGCTGAGATTGTTGGTGCACAGCCTGAACAGTGCTGGTTTTGTTGCTTTTTATAACTCGTTTTGCGTGTGTGAAAAAACTAGTCTAGAGTGTACGAAAGGTAAAAAAATTTAGTTTTCGTTCATAATTCATAGGTAAATACAACACGACTGTTTCTACCTAGGGATATTGAATGTTTTTTAAATAAAAACTTCCAGGTGAGGCTGAATGAGTATCAGAATGAACTGGATAATATTGAAGCAAAACAAAGGTGCAAAAAGTCCTAATTCCGCAAGAAAGAGCAGTCGCACAAACACTGCTAGAGAGATCTCAAATCATCAGCTAGAGTGTGGTGCTGAAACATGTTGCAATAGCGTTCGGTTTTGGGGGAGAGACAGTAGGCAGAATTTGGTCAAGAGCGTTGGATAGTTCGAAATAAATATTGATAGCAATGGTTATTTCTACCAAGATACAACACAGGAAAACTAACTTCCACAGCTGAGAGAATTGACGGTAAAAGTTCTATAGACAGTTTCCAATTAGTAAAAGTACAATTTATTTTGTATAACTAAGTATAGTCGAGAAGAGGGCTCGGTAGTTTGGGAGTTTTGACCTACAAGATTTCACATAAAGCGTTACCTTCTTATGACTGATATATAGGTATTTGTTAACATCGTAAGACTGCCTAACAAATAAACGTTATTCATTATAAGCATTGAAAGCAAATTGTACAAATATTTCGTAAAACTTTATAAACTATTAGACTACGATTGCACTTTTTTACGATTTATATGCCCATAGGTATTTGGGCTTCCTTTAACATTTAACTGTGCAACTAATATTTGATGAAATAAATTTGTAACGCTTTAGCTTGGATTTTACGAATGAAGTAAAAACACAATGACATCAGCAGGTTCAATTTATAATTGAATTTAGAGGGTGATTTTGCTTTTAGAAAATTTATATATAATCTTATGCGTGAAACTCAAACAAGGCTTAAAAATATTTCTGGTCGATTTGACGAGCCACTAGGGCATGCGCCCTACTTCGTGTGCTGAGAAGAGCCCTGTTGAACCGAGGGAAAATGTGTGATACCAGCAATGAGGAATTATTCGGGTGACAAAATAAGCGTCGGTATCCCAAACTATTCAAGTCTTGTATGGTAATTTCGTTGTCATATATATTAGCTATTTCTTGTAATCGACGCTGTAACATGGGACCTGAAAGTATAAATCAAATGAAAATTATTAAAAATGATGTCGAGAGATCGTAAATGGATGTTATTTAATGTATATTGTTTGTGCTCTTAATTGCTGTAGACTGATAGCCATGGCCACACTTGTGACCGCAGCAGGATTTTAGCGCGATGCAAGTTAGTCTGCGATAGGCTACGTGGAGGGAAGGTGTGAAGCAGCTGGAGCTTAGCTTGCCGTTGTGTGGTGTGTATTTTGTTTTTGAAAAGAAAGGAAGATGTTACTGAAACATAAATTGAATTGAATACTGTTACGGAGTGAACTATCAATCATGCCTTGAATAATGCTAGATTATATTGTGCTGTGTAATTTGAAAACTTTAATTCTTGACAAGATTGCTGTTTTGCGCCGGGAATTAAATTTGAATTGTATCATAGGTAATTTTCCTTACTTCTTGATATTTTTTCAAACTGATTTTATAGGTAGTAGAGTGTACACCAGTAAGTGGATATCTGTTTCTTCAATATGTTGAAAGCATGAGACGTCCTTCCGAGTTAAAACGAAGAAACAACTCACGTTGTTTGAACAACTCACGTTGAAGAAACAACTCACGTTGTTTCTTCAAAATTTTGTAACCAAGAAAGTCTTTTAAAAATGACTGTGAAACATTAGCAACTCATTGGTACTCATGAATTAGTAGATGAAAACTTTTTGGTCGGTTTTCAGTATTTGGATGACTATATGCACAAAATTCATTCATTTGTTGCGGCACTGCAGGTTTCATGTCCGTAAGGTGCGCGAGCTTGATTCTTCTCTCTTCCTCGTGTATTTTCTACGGTAGTATATGTAGAATGATAAGTGTCAATATAACCTCTTTTGCGCGGTAATAATGAACACGATTAATATGCAGCATCTGTATATCATTTAATTTTAACACGGATAAACTTTATTTCTTTAATTTACTCCTCAACCAGGGTATGGGGAACTCCTTAATGAAAAGCTATGGTGAATAACATCTGTGAATTATTTTACGTACAGGCGAGAAAATTAGCAGGAACTAAACAAGAACTTCCAGAACTTGAAGCAGGAACTTGCGTGCTTGGTCCATCTATCTCAAACTCCGCCACACCGATTGCTCAACAACGCAAAAATTTTTCAAGTCCCGTTCTCCTAAGTCCATACTAAATGGTCCCTATTTTTTCAGTGCGAGATAGTCCGAGTTTCTGAAGCGCTACTTTCACTACTACTACTACAACAACTAACCTTACTTTAACGGGCTTAAATTTTTCTGTTAACATCTGCAACAAATGTTATGTGTTATGTATGTGCTACACTGTACCCAGTCACTTTTATTTATTCGAACATTGATTCAAATACGTAAAATGCCAAACAAAAGTGAAGGCTAGTATAATTCCTTGACACCACGGTGCGTGCGGCGGTGGTGGGTCAGACCTGGAGAGTGTGGTGCCCATTCAATTGGAGATGCACGTCCTGACGTGGATGCGCTCTCTCCAGTCCGCTCGTGTCGGAAGCGCTCGACAGTGGAGCTGTGAGGGCGACGGGGGCATTTTCTTTCCTTCTTCAGTACAAGGTTCATTCCTTGCACGCTTTCTAAGCCAATTCGTTCAAATGAGGTCCGTTAAGGGTTAGAAATATTAGGTGACAGAAAATATTTGAGCCCTTTCTTAGTTTTTTTTAACAAACCCATGTTATACTGTATATTCAAATGTTTTTTGTAACTTTTCCCAAGATGCGAGTACACTCACAAATGGTCGGATTGAACCGGGAGAAGTCGAGGAAAGACGAGTAAACTTATCTCTAGAGGTATTATTAAATATTGAAAATTTGTCGAGTGCCTGAGTTGAAGAGTCTCGTCACCAAAGATGACAAATGCTATTTTGATGAAAACGAGTCAACTTGTCCTAGCCGGGGAAGGGGTTCAACTCATTCTTAAGTTATTTAGCAGCTTTGCAGTAGTTGTCGTCTCCAGACGCCCGGCATAATTGCCTGTGGTTATTGTTGTGTCAAGAATTGAGGAGCGACTTGAAAGTTGGGCCTCTTAAAAGAAAATAAATATTGGACACCGATACGAACGATGTAACAATTAACATTCGAAGAAGTTTAAGGCGGAGTTGAACTCAGCGCCTGCGAGCGCAGCCTTTGGGTCTTTGTCTATTTTGTGATCAGTTCAGGGCGCCGTCGCTATGACAGCTTAATGTTGTGGGATCTACTGGAGCCCTGAGGTAAACTTTAACGCATGGAAATTACAAGAAATGGCAATGCGCGACCCTGCTTCAGGTTACGGCAGCTAAGCTTAGGATTATTTTTCTGGCAGCAAAGCCAGAAAAATAACTGCTGAGTAAACTACGTGGATTTTTAACATTGAAAATTACTACTGAGCAATGGTTAAATAACCATTATTAATCATATTGTTGGGTAACGACATGAGCTTTTAAGATTGCGCTTTTAGAAGTTTTTTTGAAGAGGAAATTAATTATTTCAAGACCATCAGGACCACTGCCTTCCTGTAGGATATTAGAAACCGTCTATTTTTGTTCTAAATTCTTACTGCTTAGCTTGGAACTAGGGTGAATGTGAACTGACGTGCGTGAAGTATGAACGACGTAGCGTGCAATATTTCCTTTATTTACCAAATAGTTTCGTCCTTATTAGCTCAATTTGCCGTAACTTACTATCATGCTTTTGATTTTGATCTCACTGGCAGACTTTGGCGAAATTCTGAGGTGAACGATTCACATCCCAGGAGCTGCGATGTAAATGATTAACTATGTTTTTCATACCCGAGCTGTGTACCAACTGCAAAGAAACACAGTAACCCTCCTTTCACGACCGCGTCCTTGCGTAAAATTAGCCCGCATGCAGTTCGCTGTAGCTGTCCGACAAGGAGGCAGCCTTGGACGACAAGAAAAGGATTGGGTGTAGGGGGGAGGAGGGGAGCTGGTGTAGGGCGGGCTGTAGGGAGCGTCGACCCCCGCACGAACTGTATGAAGACGCGTGCGTTGCCCGGGGGTGAATTGGCAACGGAGCTGGAGCGAACAATGGTACAGCACCGACACCAGGTGCCACCTTCTGGTGACTGACTTCCTGTAGTTCTTATCTTAAGAATAGTGTCACTCTGTTGGAAAAGGAAATTGCTTCTTGTAAGTTGAAGGAGAGCTGGTGAGTTTCAGAGCTTGTTGACAGGTTCTCTGGCGAAGGACGGGCCTCAGGTGTGATCATGTGAGGTCCTTGACTAGGTGTCGTGTTTTTGTGTTTCGGGCGCATCGCGAACAACGCGTCTTTCTACTCTTGCCAAGCTTGCTTCGATACCACTGCTTGTTTGACCAAGACGTGACTCGAGAGCTAATGGGGCTGCTCCTGAAAAAGAATGTCTCAGTTTTAGAGATTAGTAAGATTCATGAAGTCTGGGATGAATATTTCATTCAAGTTTTACTTTAATTTTGTAGTAAGTTTAAGTTTTTGATAGTTTCTTCAATGCTATTTTATCAATGAAATTTTATTTCAAACTTTAAATCATCCTGATGAGGTGTTAATCGGTTTTTCATTAGCCTCTTCGCGCGATTCCATTGTTTTATGTCCCTTTTACGAGTTTAACCCTAAAAGGTTGGGTAGGAAGAAACTGAAAGCGTCACCTATGGGGCAAAATCTTTCCGAGAGAAAAATTACAATTTCTGAACTATAGCACTTTCATTGGAAATCGAAGTAATTCTCTAGGTTATTTCAGGATTTTTATAGTCTAGTGAGTCAATCTGCTAATTACGCGAATCTGGAGCTGCGATATGGCGAGCCTGTGCGAGCAGCTGCAGCCCAATTAGCTGAGCATCACCCACACGCACGTAGGCCGACCAGTCGCCCACGCCTGCCTTGCGTCCTGGAAGTTCCGAGGAACAAAGTAACCTTCAGCGCTTCCTCTTCGCCTTGACGGCCGCGTCCTAACATGGAGTGCAGGCGTATTTCGGTATCCTTATCGATTTTGACCATTGCACTGATTTATTGGTTTATGAGTGTCTTTGTATTGGTTATATTTTGATTAATGTTTTCGTTGTTGGGCGATAAAAATATCGACTAGCTGAAATCAATTCTGATTAGATTCTTATGACGAGGATCGCATGATAACCGGAAGAGCAATTGAAGACCATTGGTGTACATGGAAGGTTTTCGTTTTAACATGAGCTCCACTTGGTGACCTGCGAGTTTCCTCAGCCGTTTCCTCAGCCGTTTCGATGATATGCTGATGACAATCACCGTCACGCCCATAATTCAGCGTTATCGCAACACGACATCCTTGAAGTCTTTCCAGCGGAGATTTCGGTCAGACAATATTCCGTCGCTGGGTTAGGCTTGCACGTCCAGTGTTGTCTTACATGTGATCCATAATCTGTCTTCGTTTACTTTTTAATCGCCCTGGTTCAGCTTTCAGTTCGTTTTTCTCTGTACAAAAGTTATCTTTATCGCAAGTTTTCTTCTCAAGATTTGTTTGCAATCTGCGGTCTCATACGCAGGGTGATTTTTAAATGTTGGGCCTTGAAGAATATTTAATAACTTATGTTATTGAATGGATTTTATTAACCAAGTATTTATATAATATTGCAAAATGGTAGTTTTATTGTAAATGGTTGTAACCTAGATACAGTCTGGCATGAAAGCCACCTGCCGCACGGCTGCTGTGAATAGGAGTATTTTGCGTGAGAATTTTCCGGGAAAATTGATCTCAAGGTTGGGTGATGCTGAATGACCAGCTAGGTCCCCTGATTTATCACATATGGATTTTTTTCGTTTGGGGACTAGAAGGAGGAGTTTACCGGGGAAAATCAACAAATCTACATCCGCTTAGGCGTCCATCGAGCAAGAAATCCAGCGAATTGAACCTGATCTCGCCAGCGCCGTAATGAAGAGCCTGCGTTATTGTGCCGATATTTGTATTGTGTCTGTACTCAGAGTTTGATGTTGATAAAGTAATCAGAATAAAACTAGTATTTTTCTGGATTTCATAAGTATTTTTTATCCGTTGAGTAGTACGAAAGTTATGAAATTTTTTGGGGCCCAATATTAAAAAATCTCACTGTAGAATACTTTACGAAATGCTATATAATTATTGTGTTGGTCTCATTTTCACTGAAAACTGTATTCGTTATTGCAAGTTGCAAAATTTTATTTCAAATGTAGCTATTTATCAAAGCTATTTAATCGAATTGTTAAGTAAAATCATAAATGTAGGCTCCATTCGTAATTCTAACTGTATCTTAAATACCGTTTTTTCAATTAAGTTCTTCCTTTTTCCTAAACAACGTTGACGTTATAATTGCTCAGGTATTCTGCTGTGTACGTTCCAGTGACACAACGTCGAAGGAAAAACACGTATTACATCTATCCTTTGTATATTCGAACATAAAGCATTTAGAAACTTCAGCTTATATTTTTGGGTCACAATTGTGCTATAAGCTGGATACTTCTTTTTTGTTTTATTGATACATTTTAAGCGATTTGAAACGTTTAATTACTACAAGTAATTTATGTCTGACAACAGAATTATAATCATGTGAGAAATGACGATCAAGTGTTCGTCAAGGATTATTTCCAGAAACTTTGAGTGATCAGTTTGGTCTATGACAGTATTTCCCGTCATTATTTACTGGAGCTGAACTTCCTTTCTGTACTAGGAAAATTGTACTTCATTTTACTTATATTGATGCATATTTTATTATCTTGTAACTACATGTAGACTTAACCTAGTTCCTAATTTATTTTAGTCGATTTTTCAATATTGTTTGGGGAGATTCTTCATGAGAGGATATTGTCATCCGCACTTAGTATAAAATTAAAATAAGTCCATTTTACTATGCCATTTATGGAGATTAGAAACAGTAGAGGTACCAATACTGAGCCTTGTACACTGTGGGTGACGTTCAGCATGTTTGATTCTGCGTCTTCGATTGCAACGAATTGTTTACGGTGTAAGAGATGAGAAGTGAACCACTGTTCCTCTTATTCCATAGTGATTTAATTCTGATGGAATGATCCTGTGATGCACACTATCCCACACTTTTTTGAAATCTAAAAAATTAGAGTGAGTGAAAGCCCTCGACAATATTTGAGTACAGATATTGAAGATGATTTAGAGTGGCCTGAGTTGTTAACATTTGAGACAGAAAGTTAATTTGTTTATTATAAAAACATGAATTTCGTTCAAGATATGATTGTAGTCAAGATACGCTATCTTTTCAAGTATCTTACTAAAAATCAGGACAGAGATTGACCTTTAGTTATTAATATACTGTTTTTCACTTTTTTCTTTAAATTAGTTACTCTTGCAATTTTCAAATTGTTGAGGAAGATTCTAGTACAAGGTTTATTTGAGTGGCAAGAATGGGCTAAATAAAGCTATGCATGGCTTTCAACAACTCAGCTATAATCGTTTTAATTCTATTCGACTTATTTTTTAGGGCTCTGATGTGTACAACCTCGGTATTAGATACAGGTGTGAAAAAGAAAGCATGGTTTTCATTTAAATGAGTAAAATAATGCCATTGATCATTTGAGTTTGATTCAGTTTTAACGTTGTCCGCAATATTTTTACCTATATTTAAGAAAAAATTTTTGAATGTACATATTTGCAATATCTCTTTCACACTTATCAGTTATATTATTCACAATTTTTGTCACTGGTTATTAATTTTCTTTATTTGTTTTGTTCAAAGAATTCAACTGCTTCCACATTTATTTACCATCACATTTTTTCCGGGAGAACTTTCGACGAAAGGAATTCTTTTGAACTAATCTAATTTGACTGGTTACATAATATGTGAATCTACTGTATAATTCAGACAAGATTTTTCCTTTGTGCAATAGCATGAGATATGCTTGGCTCTTCTTGATGTTAGATTTAATTTCTCTAGTGATCAAAGATTTCTACTTATCCTTGGATGTAGCAGCTTGTAAGAGCAATAATCAGACAACGTTTATTGTATGCATCATTTAAATGACGCCCGTCGGTTTCACCGTCGCTTGTGACAGAGTTAAAGTCTACATGCCTAATTTTCTCATTAAAGTTTGATAAAACTGTTATGTTGATTTTACGGTATGGACAAGCTTGTGCAACTTTTTGGTAATTTTCTTAGGATTTTTATAGGAAATATCTGAAAATGGTCGGTACATTTGAGGTTAATATTCCTGTCAAGATGTTAGTCGATTTGTTGAGAGAAAGTTATCTAATATCGTAGCAAAATCAGATAATACCTCTGGTATCTTCTAGATAAGCTCCCCGGACACAAAATTCGTCACCTACTGTTTTTCGAGCTCCTTTCCAGGATGACAGCTACCGGTTGCATCGGGCTAGAACTGTCCTTAGTTCGTATGAGTCATTCAGGATATGTCAGGCAATTAGCTTGGCCAGCTAAGTCACCTGACATAACCCAATAGAAAATTTGTGGTACCACCTAAAATGACAAGTCAAACGTCGAAAAGATCGTCCAAGTGCTGTGGTCGCACTACGGGATCAGTTGATGCAAGAGGGGTTTAAAATCGACCAGGTGTGCGTTAAAAAACTTGTAGACTCAATGCCGCGCAGAATTGCCGCCATTATTCGTGCTCAAGGAGGTCCTACACAATATTTGTATCAGCTGACTAATTTTTTGTCCAGGGAGCCTACTAGTATCTAAATACTCTTTCTTCTTTAGCTTGTATTGAATTTCAGAATTACGCTTTTACTTTGTTCTAGGAGGTTGTTGCACCTGTAGCTGTGGCACAGCTAATGAGGTAACCAGCTTTCCCTCTTCAGTGCGTGACAGAGCCTCCAACTGGAGGTGTGGTTAGAGAAACCGGTTCCTCGCAGTGAAAAGCGTGAGAACACTGGCAAGTCTCTTGCTCTATGTGCTTTGGCTCATTTAGTGGCTGGGGCAGTGAATGCAGCTAACTTTTACTTTGTAATATCATAATATTTTTCATTATCTTTTTCAAAATTTAAATCATATTACAGAGTGCGTTAATGAAATTCTGCGCTGATGAAGGCATCGGAAAAGCTCGTTATACATGCTAATACAGATGTTACATATAGTCCTCTCCTGTATCTAGAGCGGTAGATCGGTTTCAGCAAACAACCACACAACACTCGTCCTCCTCATGAAGCGGTATCAACTAGAGCAAGCATCAAATGGCACGAAAAATATTGGTGTCGTAACGAGCGAATAGAGTGTGTTATAAGGAAAAATAAAAGGATAGAGTAATTGTTTGCTCAAACCGTTCTAGCGCTCTACGCAGTGAACAACTGGATTGAGATATGCTCTGAATGGTACATTCACTCTTGGAGCGTGTGCCGAAGGGTATTGCCTTGCATCACATCTTGGAAATGAAACAAACTCTATTTGAACCAAGTTGACATGCAACATATTCTATTCAAAATATCTCATCATTACTCGCATCACACGTGATTGCAACGAGGAATGCAGGGTTTAATGTTCCTTTCCCAAACGAAGCACTCCGTGACTGCATGAGAAACGGCTTTAGCGCACGTTCGGGGACTCTTGAGGGAGGGTTGGGATGCCGCGCTCCCCCCAACATGTTGTGTCCACAGTGTCTGCCCCAGTTAGCGAACCTGGGCCTCCTCAGAGATAGCCTAAGCAAACAACACCAGAAATATTAGCCCTTGCTGTGGTTTTGCGTTTCTGGTTTCAGTCTTGAACTGTGGACGAGTTATCTTTCCTTTCTTTGGAGATGGCCGACTGATTATTCATCCGAACTAGCGCACGAATAGTCGTTAGACATTCTGATCGTATGACAGTGTTGGCCCTCATCGCTTTTTTTTTCTCTTCTTGGGCACGATGTGATGATCATTTATCGTAGTGCAAGATTTATGTAATTATCATGGTATTATGCATGAACGTATTCTCGTAATGCAACATATGTTATGCATGAACATATGTTATGCAACATATTCTCGTAATGCAACTCAAATGACCATACATTTCTTACTCCATGGGTTTGTATATGTTCACTTGAACTCATCGTGTATAAATAGTGACGGTTATAGGACATGACCTGTGCAACATCACAAAACTGAGATGATGGAACAAAACAGTGTTACATTCTTAGTAGCAAAAAGGTATAGAAATTAGGATCTGAAGTTTGCGCCACTAAAAATTAGTTTTGTGATGATTATTTACAAGTTTTGTTTTGATTTTTGCTTTTTTGCATCTCTGCAGTTCGTGAATTCCTCAAACTTTATGCGAGTCTGACAAATTCTGTAATTTCTTTATTGAATGTTCAAGAAGTTTGATGGGTTCTTGCCGCTGCGTTCAAAAATGGTTTTGTTCCTCCATATTTTTTTATTCTTTTAACCGAATCTGTTGCTATGAACTAAAATGAACCCTATCGGTTAAGTTGCTGAATATATGTTCAGCTTTAGTTTACCCGTTTTCGTTCATGTTGCTCGTAGTCAGCTCGCACCGCTGGCTCCACGCGTACGCTCACCCACCCCCGAAAATGTTTGTCCACTGGCGATAGAGACATGGCCAACTGTACCAGTGACCTACAGTTAAATAAAAAACTTGTTTTTCTGTGTGGAGCGTCTAGCGCTTGAAAAATTCTTGGGTGTGTCGACGCGGTGACTGGTTGGGCAACTGAGCGATAAACACGTTTTGTTTGGTGCACGCACATCTGACCAATGAATTGGTTACCGTGAGCTCATGTCGTTTTCGCTGGAAAAACTGAGGACGCACTCGTTTATGTTTAAAAAATTCACTTCATGCCTTGTTCAATCGGGATTTTTGTTGCGAGTTACTCGAAACGGATAAGAAACCATGTTTGGTGCGGGTTGGTATTTTTGGGAAGACCATCACGTTACTGCACTCGTTTTTCACTCCATCAGAACCTGTTCATTGCGTTCAAATGACCACCATGATGCCGCCGCTACGCCGATCACCTCCGTCTGGCCTGCAACCGCTCCTATGCCGCACCAAAGCTGCCGCTACCTCGAAATGCTCCGCCGGCGTGTAACGGAACTGNGATGGAATACCGTATAGAGAAGGCTTGGCTGTGCTCTGCAAGTCCGCGGCATGAAAGGCCTAGACCGAGAAAGTTGAATGCGTTTTGACGAAATTAGATGATGTGATGCTTATTTGATGCCCCTCTAGTAAGATTAGGAAAAAAACGAAAGTCGTTTATCCCTATATCAGTCACGTACAAGATATGAATCGGATTTTCAAATGGTAGGACTACAGCCTTAAAATTAAAATTAAAAGTTGCGTCGGAACTTCAAATTGTGATTCTCAATTTACTGCTAAGCGCCGAAAGTTAAATATTGACCAAAATCATCGTGCAATTCGTTGTAAATGTCTCTTAAAATTCGAAAATTATAGTTATAAGATGGCCTATTGAAACCTTGCTTCTTTTTAACACAAGGTAGGCTGTAAAATTATTACAAAAATTTGAACCTTTTAATAATTATACAGATTGAGAAGAGATCAGTAATTTAAATTAGAGTTGCAGTACGTCAGGACTTCTATGGAGTTATGTCATCTGGATCTGGCGAGACATATATTAAACGTGTGATGTGAGTTGACAACTGTACTGTTCAAATTTGTGCTGCTAAAAAGGATGAAAAGATCGTTTATTTCGAAATGACACTTGTGGCGCGTGATATGGTAAATCGCTTTGCAATAACTAGGTAAGAGTGCAGTGCCAGAATAAAAATTTAAATCATATTAATTCTTCAAATTATGGTTTCTAATCTGGTAGCATATCGCCCTCGCCCACTGCGATATAATGAGTAATCGATAAAGCTTGAATTATAATATTCAACTAATTCGTTAAATACTTCATCATCTATTGTAAAAATCGGAAGTCACAGTAAAGGACAGACCATAAAATAAGAACATGACGCTGAACATGTTACTAGATATTTAGAATGAAATATCACTGATTTAGATTAGAGCTGTGTTGCATTAAAGTCATCAATAGTTTCAATTAGTTTGACTCGTGCAAAGTATCACGATGATTGCCACAATTTAATGCTGGCACTTGTTGGAACAGATAATAGTACGATAATTGAGTCGCACATCATAGTGCATATGGTCGTAAAACGTCTGTACCTAAGTTTAAACTTAATAAGGTACCGAAAATTAAAAATAAAAGTATAGTATATCAAACATTTGGAGGCTTTACACCCACTAGCTCTTTCACAGCATTAACTACCTTTGCCCCATTTGCTCGACACTCGTACTGTAAAAGCCAGAGTTAATTACAGCTAGAAACGAAAAAATAGAACATTCTGAAAGAGCGGTTGTAAAAGTTTTATTTATAATTAAACAAATAACTTACAGTGAAAGATGCTAAAGCAGATGTCGATGGTCAATTTGGAAATCCATAAATATACCAATACATTCATGTATAGCTATATATTTATATATGCGCATGTGTGTGTTACTGCTGAAAGGAAAGTAACGAGACATTTTCCTTCAAATCCCTCAATGACGGAGTTTTTTCATTAACTGAGGGAGATGGTTTCACAGCATTGTAAAGGGAGAGACTTATCGCATGTACGCGATGGATGATACGCTGCAGTATAGACATGTTATATATTTTTGCCAACATACTTCCTGCCTTACGCCAGAGACTCGGTCTTTATTCGTCGCATGATTGGTGGTGGCATCGTGCTTCACGCTACCTACATCTGGTTGACCGCCAAGACCTGGAACCGGTAGCTAGATGGCCTGCGACACAGGAGGAGGCAGGTCTTCGTTCTCAACAAAATGCAACGTCATGCGGAAGCCAAGTTTGTCCGGTGAAGACGTTACTCAGATTCAACATGTCCATTTAACTGGATCTTTAATGTTGACGTAGTATAAATTAGCGGAGTTGATTTGTTTTGTCGAAGGTCAACTTTGAAAAAGTCTAGATTTCATCAAGAGGATAAAATTGAAAACCT
The DNA here is from genome assembly GCA_014899125.1 of Orchestia grillus. Taxonomy (NCBI): domain Eukaryota; kingdom Metazoa; phylum Arthropoda; class Malacostraca; order Amphipoda; family Talitridae; genus Orchestia; species Orchestia grillus. Next base: position 29,141 of record VOMN01017734.1, read on the forward strand.
TTAAATGTGAAAAGATTCCTCGAGCTGAGCCTTTACATGTACATTGGTGCCAGTAGTTAACACACACACACACACACACACACACACTCTTATTTGGCCTAGCCACAGTACAATGATTTTAAAATTAATGATATCGGCTAATATTGCTGTCAATAATGACGGTCTTGAATGAGAGTATCTATGCTGTTAGAATACTCAGGTTTTTCGGACACTTTCGGTGCATCTCTGGTGAACTGCCGAATTATCATGAAATGTGTTTTCTGTCAATTTTCCGAATTCTGTCTAGCTTCTCGTTTAATTATTTCTAACATTTTTCAGTTCAATGCTAGTGTCACAAATGGCTATGCCATAATTGCACTCACACACAAGAATCCGAAAGACTAGATACATTTTAGGAAATGATCATGATTGAGCCTCATATATAACAAAGAAGAATATAAATATAGTAACAATATATGCGTTTTTAAATAACTTGAAAGGAATTATCCAAGGTCGTTTTCAAGTATCTTTCTCTGCTTAAAGAGAGAGGGTCAATCCTGATACACATATTCAACCAAATGCGTACCTAACGGTAAATCGTACAAAATTTTCACATAATCTGTGCCCGGGGATTTTTGGAGGTCAAATATTTCGTGCGTTTCACCACCGGGCGGCGGGGTTGTGTGAAAGTGAACACACACATGATGACCTGACCTGCCTGCCTGCATCATTTTATGTCTTAGCTGCAACCCAGCTGGTCTCATGCCAACACCTCCCAAATGTTACTGCAAAGAGCAGACTTATTGCCTTGTTAGAAATTTTACGACTCCCCCAGCTGTTGGGATGCGAGCGAATGTAATCTCAATGAGATCGCATTATTTTCTAGTTTTATGCCTCGTTTTAACAGCTACTGTGACCCAGGTCGTGACTTCACTTCAAATGTTAACATACCTCTCCTCAACGGAGTGCTTTTAGCAATGCCATTGTTCATAAAAGTTAGGCACTCCCTAGAACTCTTGAGGAACTGTGATAGCATTCATGGTTGTGGAGCGTCTAAGCGCGTATTTCGTACGCATTTTGTACCCAGTAAGTGGTTTGCTGCGGAGCATCTAACGCTTATTGAGAGGAGCTGATATGTACTGGTCCTTCAAATGCTGAAGGCAGTATATGTCATTTCTTCCTTCTCTTTCTCGCTCGATATAGAGGCTGGTGAATCATCGTATTGTACTCATATTCCACATGAATATCTTTAATGTTGTTTCTATGCAGTTTCTTCTTTTCTTCTCTTCAAAGTCCCTTGACTGTATACCCTGAAGAGGATTGTCCTACGGCATATCTTGAAAACTTGACGTCCATTAGATAAGCAAAAATCCCGAGCTTTTCATATAAATTTAACTCCATAAAAATTGTACGATATAAAGTGAAATTGAATGTTGAACAGAGCTTTAGTTTGAAACCGAGTCTCGCTGTTAAAACTATATTAAAAGTGGTAACTGTTGTGAATTCCCTGATATAATAATTCTCTTTGAGATGTTCCCTGCCCTGTGAACGCTTTTTTGAGGAATCGATCGTAAAACTATGAGGCCCAAAAAATTTTGCCCGTTCTTGAAGGAAAAAAGAAAACGCTTCACAGTATGTGTAACTTATATTTAGTCTTCG
>VOMN01017737.1:0-20864 GCA_014899125.1 Orchestia grillus
TCGTTTAATCCTGTATTGTGGATACCGACTTAATTGCATAGGGTATTTTTCAGGCTACGGTTTGATTTTGATAAATTTTATTTGACCCAACGGATCACGGTTGTTTAGTATGAAATAAAATTTTAAAACTAGCTCTTTTCAATAAAACTTATTTAAGTCTTCGAGCAATAATATTTTACGAATTAAAGCGTTTTCAAATCGGCTATTCTTTCAACGGATACCCTGTGTAATATCTAATGGTATTCGTGTGTATGTATTTCTAATGCGTGCAGCGTGTCAAGCGTGGGGAGGAGTGGCTTGGTTGCGAAGGATCTGTGTATGGCTTTAGGGTCAAGACACTATCTCGGCGGTAAGCCTCCCCATGTGGTGCATCTACAACCCCTACTGAGGAACCGGATCTGCCGTAAATTAATGCAGAGGTGTGGTTGCATGAACTCTGTCACTTACAGAACGTGTCAAAACAGCAACACGAGAACTGGGCAACGATTTCCAGGAAGAAGTCTTGGGAAGGCTTGTTAACAAAAATTGTCAACAAGAGCTAGAAAAATCGCCCTGAAACTTTTTATTAGTGACTGTTAAATTACTTTTTATTCATCAAATAATGGAAAATAGCCCTGAAGGAGCAAATGCTTATTTTCTAAAAGAAGACGAATTTAAGTTGAAAATTTATCATAATCCGCTTTCGAACGTTCCCGTCTTGTATAACAAAAACCTTTGGCAGTAGAGTATGTAATTAACTTCAGAGCTGTTTGAAAGAGTGGGACTTGCAAACGGCTACCTCTTACACGCTTTGGAGATAACCCTGGAGCCACAGCGCTGGTTGCACGACCTGGACCTGCGACCGCAGGGGTGCTGTCGACTGGTTGAGCGTGCCCACTTCGCCGCGGTTGCACGCAGACTGTGTTGCAAAAACCGGTGATTTTGTAATTTAGTACGCTCCAGACAACCATTTCAATTTTGATATGAAAATTGTTCATCTCTTAAGGTAATGTTTAAAGAGAAAAGACTAAGCGTGACTAAGATCGAGCGATCGCCCAGGTAGCTCCAGGGAAAGTGATAGCCTGATGTCGGAGTCCAAATTATTTTAATTAAGAAGAAAAATGTAAAAAAGGTGCCCGACAAACTATGAAACGTATACATAGTGTGTAGTTTTTTGAACTGGGCTTTTGAATTTTGCGTAAGTACAGTCTGATGATGAAATTCTGGCTTATTAGGGTGTGTGTACCCATGTACTGTTTAGCATCTGGATGAATGGCGCGTGTTCATTTGTACTCTAAGGATTTTTCAGAAATAACAAGAAATTTAATAAACCGATGGCAAAAAATGCCCCAAATTTGATAGTTTTTATTATTCTCGTGAAAACACTAACGAGTTTATCGTTTATCAATATAAATTTACTGTAACATTGACTTACAAAACTCATCTGATGCGTGTTCCTTTTTAATTTCCATGTTTTGATAGCTAGAATCCTGTGATAGTTTTTCCTCACAAAAGTACAAATATAAACAGATCATCCGATTTCTATAAAGCACAAGTTCTATTCGTAGAGTATTCGGAAACGCAATCGATGTAGCTTTCCGCTAGGTATCTTCGGTTGCAGTAAGCACGATGAGCTGGCTCCGAGCAGCAGTAGTCAGAAGGTTCCAAGTCCTCCTTCAGGAAAAGACGAAATGTTGTTCTTCGGACAAAAGTTGTTCGTTGTTTAGGATTTGGGATGTTTATAAAGGAGGTCAGAGCTTTTAATTTTATTTTTACCTTTGAATGAACTTTCGAACAAGAGGCTATTCCATAGATCTACCCGAAAACGCTATCGAAAACAAAACAGGGGCAGGAATAGAAAACATTACCGGTGATAAGTCAAACTTCGAATTCTATTCTTCTGCCTTGAACCATGATTGCTAAATGCCTTGAAGGAAACCTGTCTCTTTGTTCCTCAAAAGCTCACATGGCTGTCCATGCACTAATGATTGCGCTCCGCATAAGAATGTTCTTCTAATGAACATACGCGTAAAATGTTTTTGCTCTTCTTGAGAGCGAATTATTGTTTCTCGAACAATAACATCACTCAGATAATATACATGATTACAGTGAAGTATTGTATTATTTCATTCTATTTTGTAGCCACCTTTAAATCTAAGCTTTTGTAGAGGTAATGAATTGAACTTTAGCGAAAAAAACTTTCATTTTCATGGCTGCTAACGCCATTTTTTTCGTGACCAAACGCCGGCAACGATTCCTACGCATTTCATGCTAATGAGTAAAAAAACTTTGACTTTCAGTTCCACCTCGCCGGGCATGGGACGATCATGCTTATCCATGCGCTAGAATCTTAAATGGGAATATTTTTTGTGTGCAGATGATATCACGGCGGCCGGACCTATGACATCACCCGAAAACCCCTCTGACCGTGCGCAGACTTCCCTCCAGCTCTGGGTGGAGGCAACCCGCAACTGACTGACTCATCTTTCAAAACGAACGTTCCCAGGAACTCTTGACTGTGACGAGCATTGTAAGCCTCAAAGAGAAATACTGCGTGTAGTACAATGAGATATGCTGAACGTGACGGTATTTCATAACGTGCAAGAAGTGCTAGACTTATGCAAAATTAAGGCTAGAATTTCAGTCATAGTGCAAGCAACCGAAAAAGTTATATAGAAATATATTTTTCTGAGAATTAATTTCTCTAACTATCATAGATAATGAGTCGAATTTCTCATCTGTGTAACAAAAGACAGACAATATGACAATAAATTGGGGCTTTATTAATTGGGGCATTAAAAAAAAAGACAATTAACCTCAGGTTAAATTCACTTTCAGAAATTTCTAATGATTTCTACACGTACTACAGCTATCGCACATGTGTCACACTTCACGCACTTGGGGCTCTGGCTAGTCATAAATGAATTAACTCAACAAATCTTAACTTCACACATCCATAATGCATTTTTCATCGTTCTGTGAATGTCGTTTTCAGGCCTCGATATCCTCCGTTCGTCTATACATAGACTGGGTGCGTGACTAAAGAAAAGGTTCATAGAGGATGCGTTTACCAACCAGGATATGTATTTGTTTACTCTTCAAAGGCTGCATACAGATGAGCATCTGAGCGGAAATGGTCCTAATAGCGTGCACTGACGTGAAATGTAACCAATGGGAACGGATGCCTGCGGCTGCGGCGACACATTTTCGCAATACTTGCAGCTACATGAGATGTCTACTTTTGGATCCTATGAGTCAAAGAGTTAAGGACAAATAATTCGAGTGTAAATACTGTAGTTTGATTTTACCATCGTATTGAAGTATTTCGAAATATTTGTTTGCAAATTATTTGGAAATCAAAAGTGAGAAATGCCATTTTAATCAAATACTCAGTATGACTTTCCATGAAGGGAAATATTTTGTGCAATAGGCAATCAAGGAGTAAGACTTGTTCCAAATTTCAGAAGCTTGAAGATAGCCTCACTTAGATTTGACGTACTGTCAAGAAGAAAATTTTAAAGCTTTGAGTACGCTGGTGTCAAACAGTCCTAATCCTTTTGAGATCGTTCAATTTCCCTGTCAATATTTTACGTAGTAAACTTCCAATCTGATTGAATGGATTAGCACAACTTTTACTAGTTACGAGGACCACTAAAATGACTCAAGACGTCATTCTTACAGGAAACATATAACGAACAGGATTTGAACAAGTTATTTATTGGTTAATTGTAAAATGTTTTCATCTTCATTCAGCTACTTAGTCTATTAAAATGAGCGCAATGCTTTCATTATTTCTTCGCAGAGCATTGATACTTCATTAAACCTAAAAAAAACATACATCAAATTGAGTTCTTTTCGAAGCAATAGTTCCTGTAAAAACTAACTTGCGTGTTCACTGCAGCTGTGAAGAGCGAAATCAGAGATAAGGGTGTTTTGTACAGCACCTTGAACTCGATCGCAAACCCAGTAAGCGTTAAAAGGAGAAGGCGGGCCGGAGAGCGAGCGAATGCAGGGTACACGAGGTGTCTCTTGCGTCACCGTGCGACATATGTAACGCTCAGGGCTCGGGTCGTGATATATTGTACAAAATGTGAGGGATTTTACATTTTTCTCTGCCTGCTCATGACATTTTGTTCGTGACTGATGAGAGGCACTTTGATCCGAGCTGAAGTCTCGCATAGAGGCGAGGTGCCACACAAAAAGGCTGCTGGGGAAATATAAAAAGTCCATGTAGATTGATATGAATATTTGCTAAAAAATTCTCTACGTATCATCAGTTTAAGAATTTTAAATAAGTGTCTCGTATTAGCCACGTTAAATGAGAATTCTAGGAAGGTAAATCGTAGTTCAATTCAGTGTCAGGAATTTTAGTTATAGTTGAATCGTATAGGAACAGTTCTAAAATCCTTACATGAAATCGCAAAATTTTAATGAGCTGAAAACTTACTTTTACACACATTTATCGCACGGTAATATTGACACATTTTGAAAAATAATGATTTTTGTGCGCTTCAGGAGATGCATATGCTTGGTTCTAACTGAATTATTTAAATTTATTTTACGACCATATCTACGCTGTTGCTGCAAAATACTAACCAAGAAAGACTCACACATGGTCACTAATAATTTTGATTTTTGGGACAAATAAGAATACTCTGCAATTCTGAGTTCGTAGCGCTTAGTTAACAAAAAAGCGTGCTCGAAGAAAAATTTATTGAAAAATATAATCCTTGAATGATTCTCTGTAAATTAGGCTTATTCATTTCTACTCAATCTGTTATCTAGGTCAGGAGTTGTACAAAATTTATTTTTTTCAAGAATCAGTGCTAAAATTGAACTTCCATAACTTAGTAAAGTATTTAGAGTACCGAAATATTGGTGTTTTATATTTTTATTTTTTTAAAGCAAGTTACGCTATTATTCATCAACGGTCTGTGAGCATCATCTCTTGTAAAATAAACGCTATGTATCCGCTAATAATTGTTTTACCCCCCGAACTTCGCGCTTCATAATTATATATTATTAATATTATCGCCAATTATATATTATTATTCTATATGTGTAGTAGGCACACACACGTTCAAGTGTTGTCATGAGCATGTAATATATGTATCACTGTTTGAGAAATGAAGTTGCCTTCATCAAGGGTATCTTTGCTGCTGCATATATTAGAGTTACTGAGGTAAAAGTTACCCACTTTGTGGAGGTTTTTACTATGAATGAATTACCCAAAGAGTAGCAAGGCTTTAAGCTAACCCATGCTTAACATGTCTTTGGAACGATATATCCCAATCATAGGAGAGCAAAGACTCAGGGTAATGCTACAAAATCGTTAATTTTGTCTTGTAACTTGTGATCATTTTCTTCAGAATTTTGTTTTATGTCTGAAAGGCAAAAAATTGGAATGGACATGATCACCTGACGGGAGAAAAACTTAACCCCCTCTTCTACCTGTATTGCATTTTTCATTTGTTAGATACCATTAACTAATATTTTCCTGTTCATCTACCGAGAGGTTTGAAAATTAATGAGGACTTCTATCTGCTGCTATGATTTTTAGACTCATCTCTAAGTAAGCAAGTGTAGATGCACTTTCTGTGTTGAGAAAACAGTATTTTAGCTTTATAAATTTTTCTTCAGATTCGAATTATTTGAGCACAAAAATGCAACTTTTTGTTATGCTCATCAGAAAAACCCATACTATTTTCTGATATGTTCTCTACATTGAAATTTGCTAATGACTTGAAAAAATAGAAAGTTGAATATTTTAAAAGTGGCTAAACAAATACTTTGCAGATACCTCGTAAGCATACCTGAATGAATCGCTGTCATGAATGCCTAACTGACTAAGGTTTTTTAGTCATTGGTTGAGACGAATAATTTTACTTTCGATAAGCAAATGAAGAAATAAAAGAACAGAATGAGTTCACTTTATGAATGCAATCGATAGTATAAGAATATTTTCATGATATATAAGGTCTAAATCATTCACTTGCAAAAATTATTTATTATATCTTATTTCCCATAATTCCTTTCTTAATCAGTGTAGTTGTCTGTGATTAGAAATTTTATTATCAGTTTATTAGATCCTACACAATGTCTCGCGTACAGTACGAAGTATATTTTGTTCCCGTCGTATTAGGGTCATATGGGTCGCTGCTACGCATATAGTCATAAATTAGACGCAAGCAAATCTTTTGCAGATCTTATGTTCTTTACTAAATACTTGTATCTTTATATCATAAAATCTAAGTACAGGTATGGAAAAAAATAGTATCTTTTATTGAGTCCTTCAAAAAGAAAATTTCCGACAATGTAATCCAATATTTTCAGAAATCCGGTATCGTTATGTGTGCATAGTAGAGCTCTTTTCCCAGCGGAGATTAGCAATCAACGTCCTTTCTAGAAATATCTTTATCGCCAAAGCAGTACTGCAAATGACCGTTATGGAGATAAAGGGTATTTCCGACTGCGAATGAACTGCTTGAACTTGGGGTACGTACGTCGTATACACTGACCGCTATCTTCAGGAGTTGTGGTCGGCTTTGAACTTATACTTTGTTAGTTGAATCCATTCAACTTAAAATTGAAAATCCTCATCCTGTTTTTCAACAAGATGAATAACTACGTGCAATGACATATTTGGTTTCAATCTAGTTAAAAAGAGGTGTGTTTCTCTGCGAACCAAGTTTAGTTGACAAACGTTTCGAAGACTTGTTAGAATGGCTTAGTGTCTCAAATTATTTCTCTGCTGACATAATATGGCAACATAATGTTTTTTCCAATAGGTTCACATACTTGGAGATTTAATCACAGTAAAATGAAACACTTTTATTACGCTACAGGCAAGTTACGATAGATTTGAGATAGTTCAATTCAAGTCGAAAAGTTTAAGTTTTTACTCGAGACAATTTTATCAACATTGAGTATGACAGCTCTATGGTAAACTACGCAACTTTATAGGTGGCAAATTTCGGATTTCGACTTACAGAGAAAGCTTGAGCGATGAAAATTCAATTAAAGTTCATACATACTTTGAACAGGTAATAAAGAGTCCTCACAAAAGATGAGACAAACTTGAAAAATAAATCATTTGATGAAACGTTAAATATCGCTTGTTTTTATTGGCAACACTGCGATAAAAAGTCTAACTTGAAGTGATTCCGTTCCAACTCATTTCACAAAACCCGTATCATTGACTTCAATCAGTGAAAACTTTAGGAGGAAAGTCCGCACATTGCGTTCAAATTAATTTGAACGAAGGTCTAGTCTTCGCGAGCAGGTCGTTCTATCTTCACAGGATGGTGCAGTTATCTAGCGGCTGTAAACCGTTGGGATTCACGAGTCAGGAGTCTCCGCAACTGGCTCAAAAAAATTGGAAGAATAAATTAAATTCATTCAGGGAAAAGATAGTTATTAAAAATGTGCAACATCTTCCAAAAATACCTTGGTGAATATGTCAGAATAAGATCTGATGCAACCTATATAACAAAGAAAATGATAAACTTTGATTTATTTGAAGAAAATGTAGGTATAAAAGGATTTTCACTTACAGAATTTCGTGAAAATATTTTTTCACGAATTTTTAACGACCGTCAGTACTGCACAGGAATTCAGTATCGAGATGTTTATTGACTTTGCATCTCGAAATAATTTATCGGTATGTAACAATTTTTTGCAGTTTAAAATTTAATGACCCAATCGATTGGGTCAATACTACCTACAGTAGTTCTAATTTTAAATTGAGTGCGATGGTACGAAATTTATTGCTGTATATGCATCGCACTCCATTTTACATTTATCCATTTTTTATTAAAAGTGTTGCAAAATTCTTTAGATACTGCACAAGTTAAAATGTTTAAGGTACATCTTCAACTTCTTCTGAAGTGAAATATCAAGCATGTGTAATGAAATAATAGGTTAGAATGACCATTTCATTTTTATTGAATATTTACAAGCAACAGCTAGTTAAGTGACAGTAGAGCATACTTGTACTCGTAAAATAAAATTAATGGCTGTAAAGGGATGTATATTTTAGACAGGGGAAATTTTTCACAGCATATATGCAGAATAACTCTTTGCTCGTACACTAGCATCTAATGTTCACCTCTTATGAGACCACTATAGCGTTAGGACAGTACATTACATACATACAAAAAATAATTTTGTGACAGAAGAATTTTGACATAAGATTGAATTGACAATACAGTACATATTTTATTAATTACAACACGTTTTACGTTGGGCTTTTTAAGCCTTACACCTACTGGCGTGGTGGGGGGATGTGAGGAATATGTGGTTTAGGCTTTCTTTTCAAGGAAAGCACTCCCTAGTTACGTGAAATTCCGTGCCTGAGCCAGGATTGAAACCCTAACGCCCCAGCTGCGAGGCTATCACGCTAACCAGTACGCTATGGAGCAATACAAAGGAAGAGATTCATGGCTTACCCTTTGGTGGCCCTTAAATTACCAATACATACTGCAACTATTACAAATTTGATATAAATAATGAGTTTTTTAGGCTGTTGGATATTAAAATCACTGGCTTTCTTCATCTATTCTTGTAATACTTAATGCCAACGTTGAGACACTGAGTATTTAAGTCGTGCAGTTTTACAATATCTAACTTTTACGTAGAATTTGCATTCACCGTCAAAACATCAAATTAATATGCCAAAAGTTGACATGACATTTTAGCGGGTGAGTTCAGTAATAAATCGTCTTTATTCATGAGGGGAAAACTTCCTGTTTTCGTTCACTTTGTCTCCTTTGTGGGGTCGAGCAACTTTCCCTTTCTAAGCTGTTCATACACGAGCGTTTCTTTGACACCCCATTTACTTACAGATCCAGACCGCACAGGTCGCACACCCTTAAGTCTCTAATGGATTTCATGAGCAGAAAGACCTTAAATCGAAATGAAACTTCCAAGTATAAGGTTTTGAAGCAGTGAAAATTAACTCATATGCTATTTAAAACCTAAATACGAAGCTTGAATACGAGGAATGCTTTATCCTTTAAGCCCGACTGATGAAAATCTGACGGGGTGCGTTGGGGTTCGGTGGAGCCCATTCAAGAGTGAGAATGTGACCCGAATAACTTGGTCAGCGGGCAGTAAAATGTATGATTTATGGTGGGTGGATATAATGTAAGGAAATACTTCAGCGTTATAATGCGATCAGGAAAGGAAACTGACACGGCCGGTAAAAATAAGATATGAAAGTGTTCCTCGAAGAAAACTTCGAGCAACTGTGTCAACACATTGCTTTAACATTAATGTTCGCCTAAAAAAAGGGATGTTGTCTCTCCATTTATGAATTGAATACGAAGAGCAGCTTGTAATGCTATGTTTACCATTTCCGAAATAGATTAAAGAGAAAATTGCAAAGCTAAATTTCTTCCATGGAATGAATAACTTTTAAAAAAAGAAATTAACTTTGTACATTTGGCATTTTCTTTAAAATTCCTCGGAGCTATTTAGAATTCTTTTATCTAGCAGCTTTCCGCGTTGTATTTACGTGCATACATGTCTTTGCTAGACAAGACTGTAGCGGAGAAATTATTGAAATTATTCATAGCGAGAGCAGTGTCAGCGATCGCCTATAAATTGAAAGTTTCAATGCTCATATATTAGCGGGCTTTCATTCTAATTGACAAGATTGATAGGTTGCCCGATGGACATAGGGTAAGGCAGCACGAGTTCATGTTCTTAATTAACCTAAATTTTGTGTAGATTTAAAAGGTAATTAATTCCAGCCTCGAGCCTCTAAAAATATTTTCTACTCAACCTTAACTTTCCTGATAAAATTTTAACTATCATTCTGTACAATATTTCCTTATCAGAATATGTCAAGTGTATTCCAACAATTATGCCTTATTGTATTAGAGTAATGTGTTTCAACTGGTATGGTTTTTGTATATACTATTTTAAGTAAAACACTATTTGGAGACGTATGCCTACGGTGTTGACATAGGTTATACAGCCAGATACTCTTTAATGGGGTCCCAAATTTCCGAAACCTTCATTCAGGCCTACAAAGTGACTGCGATCATCGCATGGCAGTTACACGGCGCTGTTGTAAGTGCGTGACTGCAGACCGGTGCGCATATCCTTATCGTAATATATATTTCTTCTATGAATTACGACTCTGATACTTTCTCTACTGGGCTCATTTTGGCCAAATTTGATCCATATCACAATTTCTGACATCGTATTTTTTTAGAGGGAGCATATACGAAAAGAACAGTTTCGCTCTTCTCATAATGATGCTCTTACCAGGGATGATGTTACACCTTATAATGATGCTACGCCTTATATTTATGTATTTAAAAAAACAGTTAGCTCTCACTTTTTCATGACAATTTCCAACGATATCGTTCATTTTTTAGCTTCGACAATCATGCACATCTGCTTTACATTTCTCCCAGTCACGCTTTCAGGGATTGGTCGGCCCAAGGAAGGTGGCTGAGCGACCTTGCGCGGTGCCGCCCAGCTTTGCTGAGGGCAAACACATTGCGCAAGACAACGAACACCAGCTCGTCAAATTCTCAGGTATTGCGTCAATTATTTATCAAAGGAATGTGTGGACGCTCAAAACGATTCTACAATGTTCAGTTGTATTGTTCTGCCTGTACGAGTTAAACATAAACGCCAAAGTTGAGAAAGATGTTTTCGTTTGTGGGATTTGATCTCCGATTGCACTTCTTTTCAAGCTAGAAAAAAACTTAATTTTTTTTCTGATTCGGTGTCGTGTACTGATTTCAGACGCCCGAGTACCGGAATTCATAAAATGGGCTTGTGCCTCGCAAAATATTCTCATCCTTGGGGTTACTATGACCTACACTCCATGTGACCTACACTCCACATGGCCTACACTCTCTACACACTTGAAAACTACACCTACACTCCACATGACCTACACTCCACATGACCTCCACTTGAAAACTACACTCCAAGGCGCTCAATTGGAGTGCGGTTTTCTCACGTAACATGTCTAGCTCGGCATGAAAGAAAAGAAGGTGCGTTAACCGAAACGTTATCTAAGCTTAGGCAGCAGCATGGGCGTTGTTTGCAAAGGAATTATATATCCGCTTCGTAACTGCATTTAGCAAACTCAAGCGTATATTTTACAGTTTGCAAATTTTTTTATGACGAAACCACTATATCTGGGTATAAAAATGCAAGCGTTAGGGATTTAGACATTCAGCAAGCGCATTTTGAGACGGATTTTGCGTGGCTGAAGTGAAGGTAAGAATTTTTAAAACCTCTCATAGCTCCGAAAGTGAGTTTTGTTTGTTAACTTAAATCACAATGAGCCATTTGCCGCCTAGTGAGACTCTGAAGCCACACCTTAGTTCAACTTTTACGTTACCCCAGCATTGCTTGAATAAGCTCAAGTTCACCATTCGACGTCTGGTAACGAATGGGATACGTAAGGCACCTACTACAGTTCACCCATTCTTTTTCTACTTAACAGGTAAAGACACGCATGATGCCAGGTAAAGAAAAGGTTAGTTTACAGTGAGAAAGAAGTGCGGGTCATGAAGGGTGAAAGGAGTGGGTGGCTGCGTAAACGAAGTCTGGGCCAGTTCAACAGTAATTTCCTCGCGTTTATAAAAACGCATTCGAATTTCTCGAAGAATTAACATCAAGAGCATCAAAAGTCGCGGGTGCTGAGGGTAGGTGAGAAAGCTAACGGGATAAAAACGGTTGACTATTCCATATTATTAGCCACGAAATGAAAGAAGTACTAAAATATACATCCACCAAGGAGAATTAATATTGGAAATTTGAAATGTCACTTGCCAAGTTGAAATGTATCTTTTGTTCATGTATTAAAAAAATTCTCATTTACAATCAAAAAGTCAGCTTTTGTCACTTCAGGGACTTAAAGTGATGGTATGTTACGTTGATAAATGTTTATCGACATTACAATGCAGCAAGCTGAAAAAATAAACATTTTAGTAAAGAAATATCCAACCAGTCTCGATTGGCAGTCGTAAAAATATTTTTTTTCATACATTCGAATGTGTATTCTTTGTGACCCCATGGTTGAAGTCAACTGATCAAATTTTCTCACTGGGCTCCATGATTTCTTTTGAAAATTTTCTAGCATACCGGCTTGGGTCGTACTGGTGTGCCGCCGCTTTGAAATATTGGGTTTCATTATCTCTTTCACAGGGAAGTACACAGCCCGGAATCGAACCCTGGGTTTCCTGAATAAAAAGCGAGCTCGCTACCATTTACAGTTGCTCGCTTATGAATCTCAATGTTCGCTGAGCATAATGTATTACTTAAGCCACGGGTTCATCTTTTCAAAAGAAAAATCACAGTGAAATCCTTGCAGTGGTGAAACTGTGAAGCTGCTTCGTCTGTAGAACTTCTCTCATGAACAGATATGTCTTGGATCTATGAGGAAAATGACAGTGGATACCGCAGAGACGAGTGCCTAGCCGTAGAAAAATCTGTTCAAACATCTTCCCGAAGTTGCATGACGTGAGTTTTATTTTCAGCTACTTTGCATGCCACGCAAACTGGGACAAAGACAACCTACAAGAAAGCAAACACACGGGAGGTTAAAATTGCGACAGTCCGCTAATCGCAGTAAGGTACGTCTTACGTGAAACTCAATGGCTTCTATTTCTAACACGAACTTCCAGTGTACGCATAGTTGTTAACGCATGACTTCATCAAATTTCATTCGAATAACTTGTTTTCAATCTTGGTGACTGCCTTTGAAAGGTAATTGTCAACAAATTCAAATAATTTCTACGTTCAATTCACAGCGCTCTAAACTTTTTCTGCCGGGTCATGAGACTGTCTTTTCGTATTTCCTGTATTAAATAGGAGTCATTGGAGCATGAAGCAGATACAAGCTAACGTGTGTAGGACAAAGCAGTCAGTGCTCCTCACGTGCATAAGATTGCCTCATCCACCGCTGCATCGCGCTGGCTTTTGCTGTGAGGCAGCGCGCCCGGTTCCGAGATGGTGTTATCGTCTGCGACCCTTTCTCTCGCATCGTACCTCGCATCGTACATGAAGATCACGCCTTCTCGTGCTCTGATCACGGGCACTTTCAGACTTGCTTTCAACCAAACGGGAAAAAAGGTCATAGAAATGTCACTTCTTCAAACTGAAGGAAGAGTTTTATGATCTTATAAATTTTGTACGTAAATTTTCTGTGCGAATGTCAGTGTGGCATATTTTAAAATCTTTGCTCCTCGATTCCGAAGCCCAACATATCATACCATTGTGGAATCAGCCCAAATTCGTGATCAGATTAAAACCATTTCAATTGAATTCAGACCCTCAATCCTGGAATTTTTATATTCAGGTTTCAGTCCTGAAATTGTTCCCAGTAATTTTTGTCATAGTTTTATGGGACGATTTTCCTGTGCGATAACCAGTTTTGTACCCTGAAATTAATTCTTTGAAATACGAAAATTAATTTCGAAATGCAAGGAAAATCGTCAGTGAATCCTTAATAATAATAGTAGATCTTACTCTAAATTGGGCAGGGGCGTAATCAAGAGCCCTCCGCCGGAGCTGGCTTATCGCCGTCCGACTGAATAGCTTTGACTTAAAATATTTAATACTTAATGTATGAAGTACAAAGTCTTTTTTAAGATATCTGCGCAGGAGTTACCACACACTTGGCTAGCTTAATTTTATGTTAGTAACACGTACGGATATCTGTGCAAAATGTACAAATGATGTTCGCGTACATGAACGAGCAAAATCTGCTCAATGTGGTCAACGTACGAAATTCCCACATCGTTTAAGAGGTCAGCAAACTTTTTGTAAGTTAAATTAAAAATATGATTCGTCAGACGTTCTCAGGGTTTGCTTTCAGCGGATTTCTCACACTTCGTGCCGCATGATCTCACTTGCTAGTGCACAACAGACTTCGTGCCACTTCGTGGTGGACACCTGTTACTACTCGATAAAATACTTTGAAGGCTTCCTTCCGAAATTCACGAGGAAAATAAATTTTACCAAAGGCCTTGAGCTCCAGCGGTTTTATGAATTTAGTATGTAAAGGATTTCATAGTGTTTTAAATTATAAATTTATTTTTGCTTATGAATTTTTTGGAATGTATCTGATCTACAACTTCTGTGACTCAGGAGCGGCTCAATGGGAATGACCTATGCGTGAACATTAGCTATTTAACCTAACATATTCTTTTTAATGAGGCAGTGCATCATGTACAGCAGGTACATAATTCATACCTCTCATAGACTCATACCAAAGTACGATGCGGATAGATTGCAGCTCTATGAAGACAATATGTATATTAATGCCACAACATTTCAGTCCGTTTAGTCTGTAGAAACTTTTATTCATTCAAGAAAATAGTGAAATTCTAAACATATTACCAACATTTTGTTGTTATTTGGCTGGTGGGTGGGGCTTTTCACGTGACCACGGAGTACTTCCCTTGGAAAAGGAAGTTTAAACCACACATTCCTCACATCCCCCACCACACCAGTAGTTGTAAGGCATTTAAAACCCAACGGTAAAACGTGTTGGAATAAATAAAGGTTCTACAGTGTCGAAATTATTCATTTATTCTCTTTTTACTGACGAAACATTGCTGTGAAAATGTTCAAATTAAATATATTTTTTACAAAATTTCTCATAGTTATAAACTTGAAAATTGACATTTTGTTTGCCCTTTCAATCGTATTACTTGTCTGCAATTATTCTCTTATATTTTGAATATCCAAGTTTCGCTGTGTAATTTCAAAAGAGTTAGAAAACGATCATTTTTACAGAACTCAGTAATAATTGTTATAGAACACAGATGAAACAACTTCCCAATATTATCAACTCCACGTGATCCCACAATGAAAAATTATTTGGGTATAAACAAGATACAAAATTCCAGAGCCGACAGATTATGATTAACTGCATGTGCCGTCTTATTGCAACACACCTCATGTTACTTGCGAGACTTTTATACATATGAATAAATAAAAAAGAGTAGCAAATAACTAAGTATTTAAACGAGGAAAGATCATACCGTGTTATGTTAGATAACGTTTATCTATTGGTGGTTCTTGTAGTTTTATGGATAATTGAAAGATAAATAGAACTTGCATCTAGTAGTTTGTGTTCTGCCCTAGGAATGACGTTAGCGCAGGAGTTTAGGGATACTCGTAATAAACAGGAAAAGTTACTTCCACTTTTATGGAAACGAACTTTAAATCTAAAAATACAGAATTAAACTGAAAACATGAATAATTTAAACATCTGACTTTTGGCCTTGATTGACCTTTTGAGCAATTGTAAGACTCTTTTTGTCTTGTGTTTATGTAGGTATTTCAAATTCGAAAGACAGGAGACATCCAGGCAAGATCACAATAACAACTTGTTCTCAAATTAAAGTTTTCATGTGCGTTTTGAAGGAGTGATTTTCGGTGATTAGTCACTTTTACATTGTACTTTTATCTGTCACAAAGAAATTTTTTTGGTTGATCAAGGATGGCATTTATTTTTTTTTTAGAATCTAGGAAAAACTCCAGATTTTTTTGCTTTTCGTTTTGCATCTTGTCTGAAATATGTTGATTTCAGTAAATCTACAGAGCACTGAAGACATATGGCTTACGTCATGGGGAGTAGGATTCCGCCACGTACGGGAGGAAGAAAAAAAGTAAGTTCGTTCAATGCATTTATTAAGTATTAAACGCTTCGCAAGAAAATCAGAACAATTGATTAGTTTGAGCTGGCTGAAGACAGTATGACACTCGATGAAAAGAATATTAACGAAGTAAATAAATACAGAGAGAACATGGTGAGACAGGACCAAGTGGGCATAATTTTTCATTTCACCGTGGAAATTTTTTTTCAGTGAAAGGAACACGAGAAATAAAAGTCGAGGGAGAACAGCAACTGACTGTCATCGTTCGAATCGATTGAGTACATTATTCGGTTCATAAAAACGAGTGCGTGATTCGCCGCGAAATCGATTGCAGTTCTTGAGAAAAGTATTGCTCTATAAACAAAATATCCTTACGTGTTAAACATCACAGAACATGTTTTTTTGGAGCCTTGTCGTTTGTCAGTGAAATAAAGAACCCTCTGGCATTTCATACCGACAACGCAATTATTTCATTAGTAAGTACACTCTGATTTATTTGTTATACTGGGGACGGCTCGAGCTGCCGGAAGTTTGGAAGCCTTGTTCATCGAAGAAAATTCCGGATGCTTCTTCTTGGCGAGCTTTTTCGATCTGCTCGAGCGCGTGGGGCGGCAGCGGGGGACCCACGGGCAGCAGGGGGGACTCCACGCGGTAGCCGCCGTCGTCCGCAACGAAACTGAATTGAGCCGGCGTGCCGTCCGGGAATGTGAAACTGAAAATTTCAATTCAATTTTAATATGAAAGTAATGAATATTGGGAGGGAAGTTTGCCTGCAGTTGAAACATAACGTGAAAATAGGAGCTATACTCAGGGTGAATCATTTGTCTCATTTGTAAAAGATATTTTGCCGACAGCACCGCTGTTGAACTGAGGGAAGACTTTAAATTGAAAAGTTGATTCAGAATCAACAGTCTTTTAAAAATTCATGTTATGATTGAGTGAAATAATGAGTAGAAGTACACACCTCTACTGAAGCAGCGGAAAGCAAGACAAATGTGAATTCTCGTTGTTCCATAACGGCCAATGCTAAATGACCGTTTAGAATGTAATTGTTCGAAATCAAGAGGAATGAATCAGAAAAATCCTAAATCCTGATTTTCTTGAGTTCCATAAAAATCAAAATATAATTCATAATCCGTGCTACAACTTCATCAGTAAAAACGAGTGGGCACAAAATACGCAAGAACTTGATTAGAATTTTAATTCAAAATAAACGCTCACAGTAATTGTGACTGGATGTTTAAAAAGACTGCGTATATTGTAGGAAACTGGGCATGCAGAATAATTTCCACTTGGTAACTCGGCATTTGACTGATTTCTGCATTTAGTGATTAGAAAGGCGAGTTTCATTTCGTACTGCGGAAGGGTGATGCATGCACAAAGAAATGTCGTAGACTGGGGGAGACTAACGGTTTTGAAGGCAGGTAATGTGCAACTATGGGGTGTGCAAGCCCTCTGCGGAGTCTGCAGCAATGAAAATGTTAGGGTAGCCTTCCCGGTGGTGCAGGTTGCCGTTTTTCAATACATCCGACGGTTTTCTTAAGGATTAAATGTGACCAAATGTACTTACATCACACGAGCACGTGGTTCATTGGTTCTTGCACAATTTTCAGATGATATTTCTTACTCAAAATTTGACCATTTCTGCAACATTAACTTTCAGCTTCAACACAAATCCTTAAGTTTGGATTCATACATTATTTGATTATTTGAGATTCTTAAAAGTGATAAAAAATATAAATTCCTGCTGCAGGAGTCATTAAGGTTTCGTACACGAGAGGCATAAGATAAATTCATTTTTCGTACGTCATTTGAATTTCGTATAACAAAGGTAAAAATGAATTGTACTTCATGCGACATTTGAGGTTCGTACACCTGACGTAAAATATGAAATCATGCCTCATTCGTAATTTAAGTTTCGTTCCCGAGATATAAAAGGTGAATTTACTCACGTCCAGCCTCCCTGAGACACTACGGCGCCTTGAGGTCCAGATGGGGCCCCTTGTTCGTTGCGCTTGATGCCATCTCCAGTTTCGAAGTCGAAGTCGTAAACGCCGTCGAGTGGGCCGTTGCGGTTGTCGCTGAGGATCGGGACGATTTCGAAGGGGCCGGTGGGTCGGTCGTAATTTTGAGGCGCGCTCAGGACGGCCGAGGCCAGAGAGACGAGGATGAGGATCTGCGACACGCAAACGTGGATTTCTGTCTCTTACATGGAGATCTAAACTCAAACGGGGAGATGCCGTAACCGCTGTGAGGCGCAGTACTTTTAGGGAAAAAACCTGTTATATGCATCGTATGAAAAATATCGTACGAAAAATATTAAACTTCAGTGACTCTTAGAATGTTATTGTCACGGAATTAGTTTTTTTTTATCAGATTGTTACTTTAAAAGTTTTTTGAGCTCTTTGAACAATGCGTGTGATTTCTCCATTTACTTGCTCTCAAGGTTCTTTGATTTCTTGATACGATTAAACGTATAATTTGATGCATTTTCTGGTAACCAATACGCATCATTCATAAATTAAGCATTTTTCATATCGCATTCGTCATTCATTTCAAAATTAATGATAAGCATGACCCTTATGCAATATATTATTAATACTGAATATTTTCTACTACAAGAACGTTTTTCCTACCTTAGACTGCACAGCTTTAAGACTCAGGGTAGAGCTGAACTTTTACTCTGAGTAAATCAGAAGTTTTGAATTAGTTCTACAACAATTTTAGCGTTGAATACGTAGGTTACATCTTCACTATCAGTTCCAAGCTTCTGATACTTCTTAATCTTTATCCTCGACATCAATTTCAAGAACTTGCGAAAAATAAATCGGGTTGAAACATAAGATTTTGTCATGCAACTTCACGAAGGAAACAGCGGAAGTTCGAGATAAACAGTACAAAATCAGACGTTCTGAAAATTTTGTCCAAGAAGGAGCTCACCCATGATTAATATTTTTATTATAAGGGAATTTGCTAGATTTTAATTGAAACTTGAGTCTGTTCTTTACTCTAACCTGTTACCGGGTATTGACATCATATGATGTCTGCGTGGTTGTTGCATTCACACGGTCGCTGTCGATTACACATACCGTGTGAATGCAACACCGGCCACCTGAGCGGTGACCGTTAACAGGTTAAATCATCGTCAGGATTGTCAGGATTTAAATCAATGCCGGCTCAAAATCCAAAGATATTAACTCTTCATTTTATGTTTTTTATGTTTCAGAAATAGGAAAGATATTAATTATAATGAAAAATGCTAAAGACTATTTAAAGTTATTATTGAGCCAAAAAGCTGTCCAGCTTGAGTTCATGAGATAGTCAAGCTCAAGATGCCTTTCAAAACAACTATTCTCGAAGAATATATTTTCACAAAATTGAGGTGATTAGTTCAGTAAACTGTAAATTTGCGTGAACGATTTTGCTGTAAATATATTTCGTGCTCCCGGGATGGTAAATTCATAGTAAACCACAGCAATTACTGACATGAAAGGATTTGAGGTTTAATCACTCCCGGAATTGTATTAAAAGTTAAGCTGCTTCAGTGAATATAGGTCCCTGAATGGACATACATAATACTTGTCAATGCAATTTTACGTAAAGGATATTTACCAGAAGAAGTAACAACATGAATTAAACTTGAGGATTATATTGCTGTCAAGAAAAGCTATCTCTTCTGCTTGAGCTTCCCAGATGTATGAAAACTTGTGTCACCAGGCATATGCTTGGTGCAAAGGCAGACTCGTCTCCGAGGTTCAACTCGACTTGGTTCAATCCTCATACGAAAAGCTAACGCAGCAGTGACACCAAGTACTCACGGTGTTCATGTTGTCGGATGTGAAGGGTCTAATAGACTGCATGAGCCCTCTTGCAGACCAGGCTTTATATTATGGAGAGGGAGGAGTCTTTCGGGCAGCGATTGCATGGAAGCGCACCTCCGCACAGCAGCTTTCACTGCCCGCCTCTGGTATGCGGTGTCGCGTGTGGCTGCAGTGCTGCGACACTAATGCTGTTTGTCAACATGTTTTGTGATAATTTGTTTTCTTCTCTCGATAATGTTCGTCTTTTGAACTCATATTGGATGTTCGTTCGAGTGTTCTTAATTGTGTAGCTTTGTAGAGCGGACGGGTGACGTTTCCTGCTCATAAGTGTTTTTGTAGGCGAGTTTGGACAGATGGAAAGATTCGAATTCTTAGCGAGTTTTTTTAGAGACACTGCATTGCAAGTTGACTTAAAATCATCGTTCCAGTGGATTAACAAACCACGTGGTTAGCAGTGATCCTGTAGTTTATTTAAGTATTTGTATCTCAACTTGGGTTAAGCGTGAAAGTTTAAAATTTAAAGATTTTTTCATATTTTCTTCACAGAAGGTTTTCACAAGCTAAGAGTCACCCAGTGATATAAGAGACTTATTCAAATATGGTCTAACTGTTGAAAAAATACCCGAAACTTGAGCATTTCCCCAATATAATACGTGAAATCTTTACCACAATTTTAAAACACGAGCTGATGATAAGATCCAAGCTCTAGCGAGGTGACATCAATGCCGTGAACTTCAGAGCGCCTAAATTTTCTTCGCGCGAATAATGTTGCTGTTGACACTGCGGGTACGTCAAAAAGACGCATCAAAACGCACCATTAGCGAGGCAGTGTGACACCTACAGCCCTCGCTCTGGAGAAGGTCACTCGATGCTGGCGTGACACACTATCAAGTTGCTGACGGCCTTCTCTGTTACTTGCTTTGTCTTAAAACCAACCGAACACTTCACCCTATGATGACTGGAGCTGAATTTGCTGAAATTTAAATTAAAAATTAAATAAAATGGTATGTTTTAAATTTGTTTGCAAAATAATACAGGATAATTATAATATGGTATTTGTCAATCAATAGTTTTGATCTTTTGATGATTCGTGACAAAAGTTTTCGGAAAGAAAAACATTCAAATGATCTATCTCATCAATTGCCTCTTTTTGCAATTTTAATGTTCTTAATTTTGGTTAT
The DNA here is from genome assembly GCA_014899125.1 of Orchestia grillus. Lineage (NCBI taxonomy): Eukaryota > Metazoa > Arthropoda > Malacostraca > Amphipoda > Talitridae > Orchestia > Orchestia grillus. Next base: position 20,620 of record VOMN01017737.1, read on the forward strand.
GCTGCTATCAGTTCCTCCATCTCAATTCACTGCAGGCTACTCTGACATATGTTGAAAAATTTCAATAGCAATATTGCAATAAATTCCACAGGAAATCATTCAGCGAATATGCGCGTCATGAATTTTCAGATTCGTCAAGCACAATTTCTTTACCAGCTCGTATTCATGTTTATAGATATCTTCACAAACGCTATACTCATTTATTGTATTACATTTGCCCTTAACTCATATCAATGCCTACTGTC
>VOMN01017739.1:0-14334 GCA_014899125.1 Orchestia grillus
TAAAATGGTGCTAAATCAAGCCACCATCAAGTATCTGACATTATCTCAGGCTGCATGAATCGCCACAAACGGGAGACTTGCCCAGTGTCATGACTACGAAGGCACACAGTTACTCAAATTTGAAAGATTTACTAGCTGCCAAATTGAAACAAGCACCTAAAAACGTTACATGGTTGTGCACAGAAAACTTGACACGATTTTAAAAACCCAGCACATTAAAATACACTTAAAATAAGCTCAAAATAACACGAGCTCGCGAACACACACTGTCGTCTCCCCACCATAATGCCCACTCGGCTAAGTGTTGCGAGTGTGCGGGATGATACGTCAGGGAAAGGAGAGAGACCGCTATCTCGAGGATGTGACACAAAGTGTCTCAAGAAAGTGCTATCAATTTCTTCGTACATGAGGTGTTGATTAAGTACAACATAATTTATCGTAAGTATTTAAAGAAAGACACGACCGTATTTATTTGTTAGTTTTGCGACGGTTGATGCGATACGCAATAAATGCTTTTGTGATCAATGATATAGCGATAACACGTTTTTACGATGCCCTGTAGATAAATTCAGACGTTCCTAAGGCCTAATTTACTCGGTCGTTGTGGTCGCTTGAGGTGTCCCTTTCGACGGCGGTATCAATAAACACGCCTGGGAGGATGGTGCCATCACTTGCGTCGCGTCCATAGCGCTCGTCTCTCCACCTCCCCATTATCTGATGCTCTCCTGCGCCTCCAGCGTGGCCGTAGCCTGCATACCGGCCGCGTGTCGCCTAACTTCGGACGCGACTCGAAATCCTGTTTGTTTAGGCGGATTTTGTATTGATGTGGCGTTTGATAAATGATTTTAAAGGCGTTATCCACCTGCAAACACAACAATGGAACGCGTTTTATGTTTTCGAATCCGGCTTCGTCAAGAGCTTGCACACTTGTCGCTCAATACATATAAGACTTTCTTTTCTATTAGGCTTGAACAGGATTCTACAGCTCGTTGCGAGCTCGTGTTGCTGATTTAAATTGACACCACCCCAAAGGCATGTGACGCTTGGCAGTCGTGAGAGGCACCATGTGAATTACGTCGGATTGAGTACCTGTGGTAGAGAGGATACTTGGGAGGCACGGGCTCATGGAGCGTGAGTGGATTCATTTTCGTGAAGAAAGCACAAAAGGCATTTTCGAGTACGTGCGCGGTCTGTTTTGTTTTTGTCTTTTGTAATTATTTCGTGCAGGAGGTGACCTCTTTTTGGTCGAAGCGTCCACTTCGGCGTGATGCTTCATAGAGGAAGGGGATTTTTTATTAACGAAAGTCGACGTGAGCTGTATTTAGTTGGGACGAAAAACATCGTCATGCATTTTGTTCCACATTCGTACAGTGCTGTAGCTTTTGGGATGTTTTATTTATTCTCAAATAATTTACGATTTTCATTCAAGTCGTATTTAAATAGGTTCGGAATTCTAGGTAAGATTTTTAATATTCGGTTTTATTTACTGAAGAAAACCAGTTATCAAAGCATCCGACGGACCCCAACCGAAGTTTCTGGTTTTCTTGTTCAGTTTTTAGCTTCTCCTGGATTTACCTTGTAGTTGAAGCGCCCTCTCTCTCTTTCTCTGCTAGTCCTTACTGCATAACAAGTGAACTTTTAAGGACGATCAGGCTACTCGACAGCAACTCGTTTGAAGTTTGTGAGATCTTATTTCGTATATTTAGCCCCTTAGGGGGCGGAGGATCGACAATAGGGTTAGGTAAGTTGGGTTTGTCTATCCTATTCACCTTCCTTCTTTCAGTTTTCATGCTTTTTTGCTATCTCTTGTTTTTTCTTCCTTTCCCTTCTTAACTTGTTGTTGCTATGCGTAGGGAATCGGGTGTGGGAACACCTCTGTGCATAAATTCTGCGTTTTATCCAGTCCCGTCTTCTCTTTACGCTCCTCGGATCACATTTCATGCGGAGAGAGCGCTCTAAACTAACTAATATTCCTTATATTTCGCTGTCGATTCCGTCCGTGCAATGTCTCATCTCTGCTGACTTATCTCGACTGACCTCGAGGGCTGCTAATTCCAAGACTGCCTTTCCTTCGTTTGAGGTAATCAGAATTCTAATAACGAACTCGTATTTTCATGCTTGTCATCAAATTCTCATTTACGACTTCGTATAACCAGGTTTGTCATCAAACTCACAGGTGCGACTTCGCATTTGCAAGCTTGTGATCAAACTTCTAATTATGATCTCGCATTTCAATTTGACCATCGAACTCCAAGTAAGTTACGTATGCTGTCAGCTCTCACTTTTAGCTTCTGCTGTAACGTAACCGAATATGCGAGTTTCTTTCCTGCCAGTCCCGCATTTTTCTCTACGTGTGAAGCCAAGCGAATGAACTTCCCTGGAGTTCTATGTGTTATCTTGTGCAGGTCTCCGCTTTTCTTCATAATGTCTAAGCCGCCGTACATGTCGTAAGTCGTGCAATTGATGCCGAGAGCTCAGAGATCTTCAGTTGCCTCCCCAGCTCAAACTTTTCGTGAGCATTTCCTGGATTGACTTCCGTCGCCAAGTTTTGTAGACCTTACCCTGCCTGGATCTGCGGACATCCTTAGCCTGAAGGATTTTATGTCTCGAACTCGAATTTATTTACTTGAGCGCGTAATTAGAGCTCCACTCAGATGCACTTCAGTTCAACGTCGTGTAGCTTTTACTCGAGTGTATCTTTTTTTCTTTTCTTACTAATTAACCATGAAAAATTTGCTGGATGTCACCGCTGCAATTTGAAGTATCGCACTGCCGAAAAAAGAAATGTACCAACAAATTTCGAAATGGAACAATAGTTTATCGGTGTAGTAGATTTGAGCTGGCGTCACATATTGTAGGTCTGTTTCACTTGATTCATTGAAAATGCCCTTCTTCCACTTCTGTTCTTGCTGATTTCCTGCTCGTTGGAGGAACTACCGTGCCTTGCGTGTGCCGAGTACGACTCGTGCGAGTCAGCCAGTTTCATTTATCAGTTTTCGCATCGCAGAGATAAGGATATTGGAACGGATTCACACAAGCAACCATAATTAAGCCTGAGGAATCTAAGCAAATTCTACTCATGTTTTAATTTGTGTTTTATTTTTGAGTAGTCTGATTTTTTAATTGTCTTCTTTTGCCAGAAAATAAATACACTTGCGAAGGGGTACTATGTATTGCTCTTAGTTTTCATTTTTATTTTAGAGCGTTTATGTGCTCACGATCTGTATTTTGAATGATTCAGTAGAAATAAGTACACCATAATTTATAGGATGTAGTATGTATATTTAGGATTATTTGTAATTAAAAGAAGAACCTTTATTAATTCCAACACGTTTTATCGTAGGGTTTTCAATGCTTTACAATTACTGGCGTGGCTACGGATGTAAGGAACGTGTAGTTTAAGCTTCCTTTCCTATGAGAAGTATGTACTACCTGGTTACGTGAAATACCTTGCCTTAGCCGGGATCGAACCTTGAACGTCCTGGCTGCGAGGCCATGACGCTAACCAGTACGCTATGGAGCCCTGTGAAAATGGGAAATCTATCCCTGTGAAATCTATCGGATTAATACATTCTATCAATATCGTTATGTGGATGTTAATTTTTTCACGCTCAGTGCTTTTGTAGACTCGGCGTCCCTGACGAACATCGTGAGCTGACCGCTGCAGGTCAAGCTCGGCCAAACCTCACAGGGAACCACTGTCGTTACCGGTCATTTGAAGCAGTATTGTTCAGCCTTAAATTCTCTGGTTTCATTCAAAACTAGGGTGAACATGCACGCAAGTCCACAAAATGCGGACGAATGTTTACGCAACCTTTTGTTTCCAAAAGCTAAGTTGTTCTTAATAGGGCTGATGTTGCCGGTTGTGGGTGTAGTGGAGTAGTTCCGTGGGTTGTCGCCTCAGTTTTCCCCTCCTCCCTCTTGCGTGGAGTGGCGACTGTATGCAAAATCGTTGCTCTGACGCATGGTATAATTCTATTTGTGTCTTCTTCTGTCTTCGTTTAATTTCTGTCCCCCATTTGCCCCCATTCTATGAGGCGGTCATTGGTTTCTAAGTCATTTCGGACCTGCTGCGTGGTGGTCCTTTCTATCATTGAAAATAGCTCACACCTCAAATAACAGAAGCGAACGCAATTATTTTTCAAAACATACTCCAATATTGATATATTTTTGTATCAGGCGGATTATCAAAGACACAGAAGCACCGTTTATTGAGGGCGCATTGTGTGATAAACCTCCAAAATTGGGTCACTGTTCACATCCGCGGGCCACACACAGACTCTGATGGCGAGGGCAGCTGTCGGAGGCCGTGCTGACCTTGCGCTCTGTCAAGTGGCTTCAATAGGCGCTCGAGTGTCCAGCTTCGCCGCCTGTTATTGAAACCAATACTTCTGATCATACACGGGCGCGCTCGCTCACTGACATCACTGCCTGGCCTCCAACGTTTTGTTGTCTTTTTGAAGCCGTGCTGGCTGGAACTTCGGTGAGTGTGCGAGCAGAATTCTACTTGCTCAATAGAGGGAAAAAAGAGGGTTTCAAATAGAATGTTTATTTGCAAAATGAATATTGAAGAGTTTGATGTCTCACTGGACAAGCTTCAGTTCATTTTGGGCCTCGAAAGTAGTATTAACTTTGATTCAAAAATGTCGAAATAGACCATTCCTTAATCGCAGTTACTGTACGCGCAGTTTACTGTCGCGTTTACCCCTAATCGCAATAGTTCGAGCGCTCTGCAGTTACTCTTTTTGAAAGGTTAACTTTGGTTTTCGTAAATGTGTACATTCCGCTATGTTCCAGTCATCATCTTAACAATTTAAGTGCCAGTCGTACTTAAAAATTCACATGTGAAAATTTCTTGTAATTCCCTATTGGGGCATAGGATGGGCAGTGGGGTTAGGTTTGTCTACCCTATGCCATATAGACTGGCGACTCCCAGGGGGACACTGTTAGGTTAGCTCAGCTATAGATAGGCCTTCGGGACGTCTATCTTTTGTGCCCGCCTCTCAATAATCGTACCTTAGCTATCTCTTCTTTATCTTTTTTCCTTCTTCCAACTTGCTGTTTCAATGCGTAGGGAATCCTGTGTGGCAAAACATTTGTGCATAGATTTCCCGTTTTCTACAGTCTTCACTAAATGGTCCCTTCTTCTTTTCGCTTTTTTTGGATGACATTTATTGTGGATAGGGACTTTTTAACGAACTAATAATCAATCTCTCGCTGTTCTTCGTGTAACTGAAATTTACTTATGCACTGAATATTTAATTGCAATTCCGATTGCACGTAGTGATCAATAACTTGCAGAAAGACATGAAAAGGTTTATGAATAATTCGTCCGAATCAAAACAGGTTGTTGTTGTCGTCAGCATAGGAGTTCATGTGGTCCCTTGGTCCCTTGCTTGACGTTGGACGTGGCGTGGTATTATATTCTCAGAATGCTAGACTCTTCTTCGCGATGGCTGATTGGAAATGTTTACATCTGTGTTAAATATTCTTCCTCATGAATCATGTTTATCGAATTGTATGATAAAACTTCGTTACTATTTACAGAGTTTCGAATGTACTTGGAAAGCTCTAATTCGTTGTGTAGTTACACTCAAAATGATTATTCTTGAATGTATTTGAATAAGTCCTTCAATAGGCTATTTTTCTTAGCGATGCTCATATCAAACGTTACGGTGTTGTGGATTAAAATGCAAAATAAATTTTTGAATTTTTTAAAAGAAATACTGAACAATAATAGAAAATCAACAATGTTCATATTTGTTCATACTGATCTGAATGACCTGCAGTAAAACACCTATATTATAACATAGCAANGTATTATTATGGGAGTTTAATTTAGTATTGGAGATATTCTATGTTATTCTGGAGTATTTTAATCAACTTTTTTAGCGTTAGCAACCGTGAAATAGTTCATTTCAACTTCAGCCACAGTTCAGACAGCATGGCGAGTCAAAAGAAGCCTATCTAGAGTTGCAACTGAAAATTGTCGATGATCACAAAAACGACAACGGCCACAAATTCATTTCGAAGCAATTTTAAGAATTTATGTCAACTTCTCCAACAAGTTTACAGAAGTAAAGTTTAATTATCTTTTGGTAGAGAATATTTTGATAAAGAGACAATATTCTGGTCATCGGTTCTTTCGTTAGATGAGACTAAGATGCTAGTTTTTGCTAATAGGGACGTTTCTTTTGTCTGGAGAAGAACAGCCTTCAAGCAAAACACTGTTCCAACTGTGGAACATAGTGGTGGGAAGTCGGATGTTCACGTGCGTTGCTGGCGTGCGTTGAAGTCGTGGTCGTAAGCGTGCTCATCATTTGAGCGTTTCTCAGCGAATGGAACTGGAAGCATGGTGAAACTTGAAGGAACTATGAATAAGACGAATGTGTCAAAATTCGTTGTGACTATTTAGAAGTCTGCCAAAATTGTCGATATGGGACCCGGTATGATCTTTCAACATGATAATGACCTCAAGAGTAGTGCCGAGTCTGTTAAGAAATGGTTGGAAGACAACCAAGTTAATGTTTTGCAGCGGCTAAACCAAAGCACAGATGTCAGTCCAATCTAAAATTTCTAGGGGTCATTAAAAAATAAAATTTTTAATGCCAGGAAACCCAAGAATCTCGAAGAATATGAGAAAGTTATTAATGATGAGTGGTCCAAAATTTCTGTTGATGTCTCCGTGAACGTTGTGAATTACAGAAAACTTGTGTGGGCTATTATGAAAACTAAAGGCGCTTTATTCCAAAACACCTTCGAAACTTTCGGTGCTAGCATTGCTAAGACAAGTAGCCTGTCAAAAGATTTATCCAAACATATTCAGGAATATGGCAAGAATACTGATAATTTTTGGCATACCTGTAAGTTCCTTGTTTTCTTCTTTCATTGGAGCTTGCCTCATATTAGTACTTAGCTCAGCGCAGCAGTGGAAAGAGACGAAAAATTTTCTTTGCGAATTGAGGCTTCTTCTTATTTCGTGTTTTTTTTAGCGATGGCTGCCCTGTGGCATGCCCGTTTTGAGACGAGACAGAGGGCCAGTTTTATCCGCTTGGCTTGTTTTCCATGCGCGCGGTCCCTCCCTGCCCGCCTTGCGCCGTCCATTGTTGTCGCTCCCAATCGGGCTGACCCAGAGAGGCGGGCTGTGTCATCGCTTGTGCTCATCTTTACCGCCACAGCAATTCTCGTAGCTTATACCAACGCACTTGTTGGAATGAGGCAACCTTCTCGTATGGTCATCCATATTATTGGCAGTCGATATCGCCTTCTTTGCTTAAGATCTGCTAGATCAAAGTGCTTTTTTCAAAGTGGTTTTATTCGGCTCTCTTAAATCTCTACCAGATAAATACTTAAGATCTCCGGACAGTATTGTGCTTTGATTTTCTTATTCAACGGTTACTGTGTGTATAGTGAAGAACACAATTTACAGGCACTCAATTATTTTTCTACTCACCGTCCGCTTCAATCATTCTGTAGTGTTAACGTGATATCTTGCTTTTATTTCAGCGTTAGTTTCATGCGGTTAAAAAATATCGAAAGCAGTTTACTAAGCATGTGCAGTAAGCAAGATCTCGCTCTCGAATTTCCTCGGGTCCGAAAGTAGAAAAACTTGCGAGAAGGAGGCCACTGAGCGCTAGGGTTTACAGCCCAAGTTCCTGCCGCCGACCAATTTGCAGCGAGCGCGAACTGTGAGGCTAGGCACGGCGCTGTTGCCGCCGGCTCTCGAAGTAATGATTCAAGTGCAGCCTGCTCTTACGAACCCGTGCCCCAGCTCCTGCGCTCGCCGGGACATCGATCACCTTCGGTTGCAGCATCGCTTGCTTTCGATCTTCAAAGAACCTTAGGCCTATTTTTTAGGGCTTTTAGAGACAGTTTATGTTAATATTTAGGGAGGAAAGTATGTGAGGAAAGGTTTTCGTAAGCCTAACTTGTGAAATAAAATCACATTACTAGGACTTCGGGCAGGTGTTCTGTGTTTTTGAAACAGCTCTGAGAAACTGAGTCAGCGCGTGTCGTACTAGTGAGAATGGAAAATGATAAAAAAAACTCTTCCTCACCGGCTTCTCTGGTCTGATGGAGCACAAGTGGATCTCGAGGTGCTCGGCGCCGGGTCACTAGGCAGACCCTCGCTGTGACGCGAGTGCTCATATGGGCACCACCAGTATTATGCGCTAAAGAATTTCTGATTTGTGACATGCGCTGGTAGACGAGCAAGTACGATGTGAGTTGCGCTCTTCGACACCTTTGAAGCAGGTGGCCCGAGCACCCGTCCCTGACCCCACTTGTACGCGGCCTTTCTGGAATATCATGTCTTTCGCTCCGATAGGAACACTCCGCCCGGGGCATCGAACCCGGGATTTTCCAACTAGGATGCAAGTATGCTATTACTTGAGCTGCGGGGTCACTCATTTGTGAATGACAAAAAATTTAGAACTCGAGCGTAGTGCCTCTTTTTTTAACACTTATTTTAGAATATTGTGAATCCGTACTGCGACACCGAATTGTTGTTGTGTTCCATTGCTTCTACTGGGAGGACAACCAGCTCGTGACCTCGTGATCGTACCGTGACAGTTCCTAGTCCCGATTTTATGTTTATATATAATGGAATCGCCATGGCTTTTCTTGCATTGTTTTTTTAGCTTGCATCCGGTGAAGGAAAACACCTTAATTCAGGAGAATCTCGTTTCTAGTATTAATAAGTAATATCTACAGTATGAAGACGTGAATTCGAAGTAAATGAAGTCAAGGCCTTTGGGATCGCATGTCTTGGCAACCTCTGCTGCTTTCCTCTCGGCGCTTGATTGATCGGAAAAACAATTTTTTCTCTCCATGTCGAGGTCTTACCCTGATTTGGATGTGTGTCGGGTCAGATTTGCAAGCGGCCTAGAAAATCACCACTTGCTCCGATGGATTTCCTTTGCAATAACAAACATCCGACACTACCTGTGATTGAGTGCGGTCATCGAGAATTCAAGACGTATCTTTGCATCCAGCTCGCGTGAATCTGGGTCGAGAACTGTTGCATAGTCGCCTTGGACGATTTTGGGTTGGTATTTTCGTTATGTTTTAAGTACGGGGATTTTCACCGCTCTTCTCAAATGAGGGCGAATGTACAATCATTTTTTACCTAACTTTTCATATTCGTCAGAGGTCCGCTAAAGCAAATTGTTCCTCAAGCAGGTATTATCACAGTCACTTAATTTTACGTTCTACGGGGGAGGAACAAAGAAGTTATGAGATCTTCTTGGAGGAGTGCCTTCACTGACCCCTGGGCTTGTCTTCCTCAGTGTACTTTGGTGAGTATATTTCTTGTTTGGTTGTCAGATAGGCCTGTTACTCACTTTTCTCTTATCCTGTGCCCTCGTGACAAGTCGTTATGTTGTGCGCCAGACCTTGTGGGCGCATGCGTCTTCGGCGCTTGATCATTCTATTTCGGTCCTCAGTTGATCATTTCTTTGAGTCGCCCACTTCCCATGCGCGGTATTAACAAGCGCTCCTAAGTGCGCTGCGATAGTATTGGGTTGTGAGGAAATATCTGGGTTAATTTAAATTAAATTTGTATTATGTTACATCCTCAGGGGCATAGAATAGGCATTAGGATTAGATTAGCTAGGTTTCTCTATCCTATGCTATGGGGATTGGCGACCTCTTGGGACACTGTTAGGTTACCTCAGCTATAGGTAGGCTTTGGGACTTGTATCTTTTGTACAAACTGTTTTCAATTTTCACTCCTTCTTCGCTATCTCATCTATGTCTTGGTTACCTTTTCATTCTTTATTTGTTATTTCCATGCGCAGGGGATCGTGTGCGGAACATACCTTGTGCATAGGCTCCCCGTTTCCTACAGTCTATATTAAATGATCCGTTCTCTTTCGGTGCGACTTAGTCTCAGTCGCTGAAGCGCTGCAATTTACATTATACCACCACAACTGCTACTGCTATGAACTTTTCATTTCTAAAGAAATACTTTTTGAACTTATTTGACTTCTTGAGCCGATCTTCTAGTTTTCGTGTTTACATTCATATATTTTACTGTAAATTTGAGATTTCTCGCTATTATTTTTTTTTTGTTAGGATACGTCGTACTAAATTATATTTCTATTATCCATGCGTACGTACACAATTTATCCATGTTTTCAAAGGAATATTACCTTGTCTGCGTGACATTACAGCGCCGTTAAGAGCTCCTTTTCGCTTCGTCGTAAAGAATTATTGGCAGCTCGAAATTGCAGCATCGCTCGCCATTAAAATGTCAGAGTGCATCGTCTCCCCACAGCCTGATGGTCGAGCTGCCTCTGCTCTCTCTGTACTCATCTCCCTCACCCCACGCCCACTGCAACACATGAGCTGGACAGTTACGTGCAGGCTGTGTATTGACGCAAGACACTGTGGGAGTGGCGGCAGCTCGTCACTGGTGTCGTCAATAGAATTTTGTGCGCTCGGCGTGCGTGGCTGGAGTATCTTATTGGCTGCTTGCCACCAGCTACCCTTACTTTGTTTGTCCTTGTCATATTTCGCTGCTCTTTTACCCTTGCTTACTTAGTGTCGCGACCTAATTACTTACTTCATTGTTTCTCGTGTCGATGAGTTTTTTGTGTAAATTTTGTTGCTAAGGTACTTTCAAATGGGCGTGAATCGTATTCGTATGAGGAACTAATTGTGTTCAAGTTTGTAAAGCTCGAAGTTGTGGTATGACGTAGCATAATTTGCGGCATCAAATGTTGGTGCGTGACGTCTTGTTTTACATTTTATAACGATTTTATTGCAGCCGTTGTAATTAAAATAACAGTAGTTTTGTCGTTGCTATAATTACCTTAAAAGCTGATCCATATGTGGAGTATCGGATTATAAATTGCATAAAAATATTAGATTTTCTCCCTAAGTAAGCCTAATAATTCTCGTTAACTCGCTGAAAAAATCCAACGAATCCGCAAAATACTCTCTCAATTCTGGGGAAATTTTTAGGGAAAGTGCTGTGGATATGATGTGCTTTAGCGTAATGGGCTGGTAATGGTGGGTGATATTTGAAGGGTATTTTCTGCAAAAATGCAACATAAATAAAAGTTGAAGTTTCTCTGTTTTGGATAACAGCACATTTTTATTTTTGTTATTTTTAACGAATTAAGATATAATTATTTTAAGCGACTTTTGTCGCCATCACCAGCATCGGTTTTATTTTCTTTCTTCATATTTAGTTCTAAGTAGAATTTTAATGACATATATTGGTTTTCTATGCACGAAGTCATGATACTATTCATAGAAAGTTAAAGCTGACTCTTTCATTGGGTAAATGGAAGGGGATTGCTCTTCATCGTACTTTGGGGGACCTGGTATCCTTCGAGGGTTAGGTAGGATTTCCGAGCTCTTGGAACTGATATTGAATCAATATTTACCATGTGAGCTGAAAAGGCAGCGGAGACAGGAATAGAATACAAACCGAAATAGTCTGTCAGAATCTCATGAGATCTGGCAACGGTGGTTAAACTCCTATTGAAATAATGACTCCCTCAGAGTTCTCGTCCAATGTTGGCTCGAGCTTGTTCATCGTAACAAATTTTCTGAATAAACGGAATTCTTATCTTGACCTCGAAAATTGTTCTTTCAGTTCTCGTCTCCAGTGGCACATTTTTGGTCAGCTTTGATCCGTTCAACACTTGGTATAATTATCCCACTATAGAAAACTGGTAAACAGTGCGCTAAAAAAGCTTCTCAGGGCGTAAGACGGAGAGAACACTTGAATTTTGACCGAGTGGGTAAAGGCGGACGATGGCGGTGTCCGGCCGCTTCCTAGCGACGCCTCTTCCATCAAACCAGCGCTGACTCAGCCGTCGTAGCGTCGTTTCCAGGCATCGTTGTCACTCTTTTGCTCATCGGCCCTCGAGTTTCCTTCTTGTTGCCGACAGAACTGACGAGTCAGGGCCAATTTACGCACACAATGGTCAGGCACGTTCTCCAGTAATTCGATGACAGTATTCTTTGTTTGCCACGTTGTAGTTTTTAAAGCTCAAGTCGTTGCTCGGTCATTGAAGCTGTAACGGTGTTGATCTGAGTGTCATGAATACTTTGTAGCCCAACTTTTAACTCAAAAAGATTCTGGTGTTCTGTTTGATAGGGGTTCTGCTGTTTATTTTTGAAACGTGCGGCAATACATCGACTGGAAAATAACTGAAATGTGGTTGACGTTTTCCGGAGATTTTTTACCCATGTTACTTACCAGGGGTGAGCCAGAGAGAGAGCGTCGAACTCGCTCCCAATGCTGTGGCGTTCAGCTGCTCGATTCGAGGTTCCATTGTGCGATATAGTCGTAAAATCTTACATTAGATGAAGAAACACTCTGTCGTTATTGATCAGAGGAATTCATATGTAAATCCTCGTACGACCAAGTGAAGAAGTGATGAGTTGAGCGTATCGCTGTTGTCTCTAAAGGTGCTGAGAGTATTTCCATGAGCGTTTTAAGGTATTTTTTCACTAGTATACCTACTGCTGTTAGATGCGTTTATGTACATTGCTTGATTAGCAGCATTGGTATTCCTTTCCCTTTTCAGAGTAGCGCGCTGAAAAGGAGGGCTTAAAGTTTCTTGGAGAGCTTATATCTATGTAGGAACGTTTCACGAAGAAAAGGTTTGGTAAATGTCTATCCTCGATCGCATACACTAATAAATTTCTTTACTTTAGTTTCATAATAGCTCCGTTGGGATTATATTATCCATCCATATTATTTTCAACTACTTTTCCCAATTGGTTTCTGCTTTGGAAAATCCACTGTTTCTACCCTACATATTGAGTGTATGGAGCGCAACTTAACGTAATCGAACTGATGATATTTTGCAGTGTTATTTTAGCAGAAGAATAAACAATGCTTTCTTCTCTTTTTAATTGAGTTACTCTATATTATTCAATTCCTGTTCTTTTATTTACGAAGAAGATTCTTGATATCATATTTTTTTCTGAAACCTAAGCTGACTAATTACGTTCCTTTTGCAAGATTTCATTTGGAAGAATTCGAGCTGACTTGATGCTCTATTACGTAGGAAACCCCAAAGTCTTAGAATTAGCCGCACCAAAAATTTCGGGTGACTTTTCACGGACTTCTGCCATCGCGGGAAATAATCTGCTGAGCTTCTCAGACCTCGGCCAGTCTGAGGCCTTGACACGGTTCGCTAGAGCGGCGGGGCTCCGTCGTAGAGGGATCCTGGTCCGGCCGCCGTCTCTCTGTCGTAGAGGGATCCTGGTCCGGCCGCCGTCTCTCCTCTACTTGCGTGCTCTCTACCTTTCCTTCTTTGAACGCATTCAGGAAGGCGGTCAGAAGTCTTGATGGAGAGCTACGAACGATGAAATTCATGTGGTAGATTTATTCTTTTGTTCAAGCTAGATATCCTAATGAACTTCGCCTGGAAAGGTGGGTAATTAGTATGAGATGCCTGAGTGTGTGGAAAAGAGGTTTGCATTTCGTTGTTGTGGGTTGCCTATTACGCGACCGATTCACAGTCCTTCGTTTTGCTCCCCTCGTGTTCTGAATGCTTCGTTGCTCGGTCCGCTAATTGATCCGCCCACATTTTTTATGCGCTTGTAAAGTAAGAATGCCACATTGATGTGTGGTGCGTCCTTATCTTTCGTGTCGGTGAGGGAACGATACAAACACTAGGAAAAGTCCCCCAGTCTAATTTTTTCACCACCCATTCGATGAATCTATCAAGTATTTGATAAAAATACTTGGGTGGCCAAGATTGCTGCTAGACTATTGATGTTCCCGCGAAAAAGTTAGACAGGGACTGTGGCTCTGTCTTTGTACACGAGGCGCTCCGTGCTAGACAGGAAAACATGCTAAATACAAGTTTTGAGACATCCTTGGTCAAAGCTTGACAAATATCATACAATTATTATTTACGTACGTATCAATTTTTTATGCGTTGCATGCCAAATTTAATGAATTACTTAAAAAAATGGATTACTTGCTCAAGTAAAAGCAAATTAATCTCATCCATTTCTGCCGCTTACTGTCCTGTCTCGATGTGCAGGGCACTGAACTGAGTTAACGTAGGTTTTTATGAGACGAAGCAAAGTTCTGTCGCCATCTATGGTGGCAGCGCAGCGACCAGCGTGCGCTTCAGTCGTTCTTCTGGACGAGGGTTCCTCACTTCGTTTGTAAATAGATTGTTTTATTTTTACCCAACGGTCCTCGCCGCTGTGGAATTATTGGTGGATAGCTTTGGTTATAAAACCATACGTCTAAACACCTTAGATTGTGCGTTTTTTCTCACAGTCAATGTTTCATTTTGGGGCGGTGCTCGTAGCTGACCAAACGGCTCGAGAAGTCTATGAGGACCTGCAGAG
>VOMN01017744.1:775-14458 GCA_014899125.1 Orchestia grillus
CAAGTACCTCGTCTTCATGAGCTGAGGAGGTCCCACCTCAAGTACCTCGTCTTCATGAGCTGAGGAGGTCCCACCTCAAGTACCTCGTACGCAAGCTGATTCGGAGCTGAGGAGGTCCCACCTCAAGTACCGTGCTGGCGTGGGACGGCCGGCCTCCTGCGTATGAAAGGTTACAAACCGTCCTCTGAGGCACGACTCAGTCGAGCTGTCCAGGTGTCGGGCCCGTGTGCGTGACGTGTCGGGTACGTGTACCAGTGACGTGTCGGGTACGTGTTCGTGTGACGTGTCGGGTACGTGTACTAGTGACGTGTCGGGTACGTGTACCAGTGACGTGNGCAGGCCCCGCAAATCCCTGACGCAGTACTCGGATTACGGTAGACTTATGAATTCCTATTTAGCTTATATTCGAATGTATCGAATGTTTAATGAAGTTACAGTACCTCAGCTCGTAATCTTGACATTTTTGCATTGTCGTCCGCATTCGTCATGAGAAGAAAATGCTGTTCTAGTTAACAAGAATGAGCTCTGCGACCGTTTTTCTAAGATGGGCGAGTTTTATGTTTTCTTACGAGTATAAGCACCGTGCTAGATTCGGAAGCCAATTTCGTGCGGCAAAAATTGTGTCAGGAATATGTTCCTCAGCCATGTCGTGGAGATCGTCCACTGACTCGTGCCCACCTACTCCCACCTACTCGGGCCCACCTACTCCCACCTACTCGTGCCCACCTACTCCCACCTACTCGTGCCCACCTACTTCCACCTACTCGTGCCCACCTACTTCCACCTGCTCGTGCCCACCTACTCCCAATACTTACCGACGCAAAAACGGAGCAGGAATTTGAAGCGTTCTATTGTGAGGTGCAAGTGTGCCCGTGCTGAGCTGTGGTCTGCTCCGCGCCGCGTGTGTGGCGGTGACATACGAGTCGGTGCAGCGATGGCGGTGCAAAACGCAGTTGCAGGCTGGACGTCACCTTGAAAATCTATGCATTGAAGTTTTTGATTAAATTCTTCAACGTTTGGCTTGTTCTTTATCAATTTTTGTGTAGTGTACAGAAGAGCACAGAAAAATATGCTGTGCTTTTCAATGTTCTACCACTCGAGGAAGCTAGCGGAGTGATCAAATGAAATAATTCAATTAGATTCGTATTCAACACGTTAACTCCGATTCTCCTCGCTGGTAAAATTACATGCCGACAAATATCTCTACTGTGAATTTTAAAATGAAGGATTTTGGTTACACAAATTTGGTTACTCTATTAATTTTCTTTCTAATCAGAACTAGCTTATTCGATTGATGAACACAAATTTGAAGAAATCTCGAAAATTTGTATTTATACATGATGGTGCTTTGGTTAGGTTAGATTAGACGATCGCGTGTACCATATGTGACCCACTTCGCAGTCAACGTATTAAATGACGAATGGTGCGACTTATCAATGGCCATTTTAAGTAAAACTTTATTCGGACATTTTTCACTCGTGTTTGAATAGTTGTCGTGAATGAATAAGTTGAGTCGCCCAAGACAATTCCCAGTTCCTTTTCCTCGTTTCTTTACACTTTATTTCAAAGCCTCATTTTTCTGTGCGCTNGGGCCTCAGGTGTCGTCAGGCCAACGAAGGACACGAGTGATAGAATCCCGTGTACAACTTAACCCATTACACCCCGATGAATTCGATTAAGTGGTATCGTCGAGGGGCACTAACTCAATTCGCTCACTTGGGCTTAAATAGCTTCAGCCTTTTAACGCTCTATTGCTTATGAGTCTGTTCAAAAGGGAACCATAAAGATTATTTATCTCTATTCTTTAGTCCGAGCGTACGTGCTTTAAAAGTCAGTAACATTCATATGGCTTCGAATGGTTGTTACGTCAGTGACTCGTGGGGAACGTACCTTAGTCTTTGTAAGCGTGAATTCCTTAGCATCAGCTTCCTGTACCACTTGAGTTCTCATAATACTACGCAAGCTGATTTGCAACTGGTAGATAGCAACGGTGCTGCAAGTTACTCAAGGATACAAGAAGGGACTAACAATTGAATCAGTAATGATTTATTATCTGTCGGCAATTCAGTTAATACTTAGAGCTGGCATCCCGTATGGGTGCTTTTTGCGAGATTTCATTGCTTAGCAGCGTGGAGATCTGACTCACCGTATCAAATCATTTAAAATTAGCGGAAGATCTTGCTCTTGCTTTATTGAATCGTCGCTAGAAGCTGTAGGGCTCGTGGTGTGTCCGTGATGCCACGGAGTATCGTGCTGCTTGAATACTTAACAGTGAGTGACTTACGACCCTTGTTTGATCGATTTGTTATCTTATACAATGGAATCTCGACGAACACATACCCTTCCACTTGCAAAAATTCTTACCTTATGAGCAAAAAATGATCAGAAAATTCGTTTCCAATCACAATTAATTTCGACTTACGTTCAAGAATTGGCTCAATTTGTAGAGAGTCTTATTTTCTGACAAATTTTGTTCGTATGCGTTCTAACAAATGACTTATTTCATGGGAATCGTTGCGCGAATGGAACTGATTACAATTTTCATTTTCTGTAACTTCGTAAAAATCGTCCCCTTCACTGACTAATCGTTAAAAAGCGGAATTTCAAATTCTTCGTGCATTGACTGCTAACGTCACTTGTCTCCTATAGTAACCAACCGTTGGTTGAAATCCCAGAAATGCCTTCTTGATGAACTGAATTCTAATATTGATCGATTTATTTTCAGTATGATTTCGTTCGCCTTAGACATTCCATCGTTTTTGAACACTTGACAAATCAGATTATGAATCTCAGACTAGAGATGATCATCAAGTTAGAAACTGCTTTAGGTCCTAGTACGTCGGTTGGTATGAACATCCTAAGCTGAGAGCGTGCACTGCTGGTCACATTTGAAACTCCGTGTAAAGTTTGGAGGCTCACAGCCCGGAAGCTTCCATTAGAACGTCCTCCTACGGACTAGAGTTTAGGCTTGGGTCTGCCAATGTGTGGGCTTCTGAAGGCCTGAATTTGGATCCGAGATGGCAGAAGTGTGGGCTTTGTAGGGGCCTAGTATGGCTTACGGGTCCTCAGTAAGTCACAAAGCTCTGCAAATGTCAGAGTTGAGGTGCCCCATGCAAAAAACCGTGGCCAGCTCGACTGAGAGCGAGGGAGCGGGTGGGTGAAAGTGGACCGGAGAGGATAGACTTTTCTCATTTTTTCGGCGTGCTATTGGTGGGCTGCGGAGGGTGGGGAGCGAGCACTTCAGTTCTGCTCGTAGAGTAATTACAAGTGTCCGAGTTCACTGCTCCGAAGCCATCGATTAACTCTTTGGTGAACCAGTTCTTGATTGTCCGACCTTAATCAACAGAACTTTTGGTCGCCGCCTGCCTGTAGTCAGAGTTCTTCAAATCTTTGGTGTTGAGCGAAGTAAGTTTGCTGCGTTTTACAACCGTAGATTGTCGTACCGAGGAAATTAACCAGATTTGGCTGTATGCAAAAAAATGGTGTACATACGATTATAAAGCAGCATAACTCTAAACCCTTAATTTTGCTAGAATTTTAAGCTATTTTGGCACTTTGGCGTTTATTGTTTACTATTTGTACCAAAAATATTTGTATTCAGTGTTTATGTAAATCAAAATTACTGTTTTTTGATTCCTAGAATATCCTTGAGACAAAAGGGATCATAATTCAGTCCAGCCTAGAAGAAAGTCTCGCTTCCAGCGGTGTGCGTTACCCTAAAAAAAAATTGTCTGAAGAATGTGAAGTTGGTTTTAAAGATTATACGCAAGATTGCAGCGAAGTAAATTTTTATTCTGTCAACGTGTTTTTTCATGGCGCCGGGTACTGAAATTCTTATGAATTTCTCAGTTCTTCCTTATATTTCCCGTGCTGTAAATTAACACTGGTGGCGTGTTCGGAACAAAACTAAGCTTTCAGGCAATCTTACACGTAAATTCGTGTGTTGGGTGCGGAGCGGCGACGTGCTTCATCACGGAAATTGAAGGGTCTCGTGTAAATGATGAATCTGTACCCGTTTCAAAACTGACATTTTTTATAATTAATGAACACCTCAGGGGGCATAGGATAGGCCATAGGCAATAGAGGTAGGTTAGTTAGGTTTGCCTATCCTATGCTATGGGGACTAGCGCCCCCAAGGAAGTATTGCTAGGGTACCTCAGCTTTAGATAGACCTTCGGGACTTCTGTCTTTCGTGCCCACTTTGCTTCCTTCCGTTTTCATTCCTTCTTCGCTATTTCTTATTTGTCTTTTTTTGCTCTTCCTTCTTAACTTGCTGTTTCTATGCGCAGGGGATCTTGTGTGGGAACACACCCTGTGCGTAGAATCCCCGTTCTCCTAAGTCCATACTAAATGGTCCCTACTCTTTCGGTGCGAGATAGACTGAGTTTCTGAAGCGCTGCTTTCACTACTACTACAACTACAACTACATTCATAATTAATGAATTTGAACCCAGTGCACTCTCAGTATGTGATACACTAATTTTCTTCAATCCAACCTTAATTCTCACTCCACTGGAAAAGTTTTGTTCATTTATCTGAATCCCAATTATTCCTTGCATGATGTAGCAAGCAGTTTTTATACCTAATAAACCCTAGACAATTTTTGTAAGGCTCATGTAAACACGGGGGTGAGAGTCTCCTGCTGCTGGATGAGCCAAGGGCTTCCACCTTAGTTGTTCGAGCACGATTGCGTGCAGTACTGCTTTGTAAGACTACACGTACATTAGCAGACGGAGGGGTCTGGGGCGCTCCTCTATCCTCCCCCACGCACCCCTCCTGACACAGTTTGGCTTCTTTTCGAACGTCTCGACCGAGCGCAGCTTTGCTCTATGACGAAAGTTGCAATTACTCGAGAATATCCTTGCACCGAATGGAAGTTTTGACGAACTTCACTTAAGTTTATTGATAATAGCCTGTCACTCTGCTGCCGCGTGATAGCCTGCCACTCTGCTGCCCTTAATGATAGCCTGCCACTCTGTTGCCCTTAATGATGGCCTACCGCTCTGCCGTCGTTAATAATGGCCTGCCGCTCTGTTGCCCTTAATGATGGCCTACCGCTCTGCCGTCCTTAATGAAGGCCTACTGCTCTGCCGCCCTTAATGATGGCCTGCCGCTCTGCCGCCCTTAATGATGGCCTATCACTGTGCTGGTCAAGTATAGGGTGGACGTTCAGTGACATCATTTTCAAGGCTTTGGTGTCTTAGGACGAGCAAAATCCTCTCAGCAAGGATTAACAAATTCGCAAAATAAAAACGTGGTTCACATTTATACATGTGACCTGAAAGTGTGGTACAACTAAGTTTTTTGTGTTCAGTGTAGATGCAGTTATTTTTCTTTTTACTCAAGTTATGACCAACGAAGAGTGAATGCTGCGATACTACAGTGATTCATACTTTCAACTTTGGTCTGACCAAACTCTTTGATTTCTATTTTCAAGTTTGGTCTCACCAAAATCTTTGATTTCTACTTTCAAGTTTGGTCTAACCAAAGTGTTATTGTTCGGAAGTGAAAGTCAGCTTTAAATATGAAACCGAATTGCTACAACGAAGTGAAATAATCTTGGGAATACGATTCGTCATATGAATTTAATTTTAAATGGTTGAAGTTTTAAATAATTTTTTTTTATTGGTATCTGATCGTAAATCATTCCCCTTTTCTTAATGCATAATTCTATCCTGGTAAATTTTAGAGGCATTAGCATCGTTGCGTGTAGAGCGTTGCATATCCGGCAAGCAAAGATGATGAGGGTAATGGTCCTGCATGGTCTCTCCTGTTGGGATATTCTGTAGTCTCTTGGGTAGGTAACATTTCTGACATCCTCTTGGAGTGTGTACGGTGGTGGTGTAACTTTCTGTCATCGTACTTCAAAAAACTCCTACGGTCGTCCAGTTCCTATTGTAGAATAAGAAACGCTTGGTAACAAAGTTTGTAGAGGCTTTTGCCTTCAGTTTGATGAATAAATTTCATCTTTTCTTTTTATACTTCTTTATCTTTTAATGAGAAAGCTAATGTATTTTTCAGCCGATCTCTTTTTCTGAGGGTACTTCACTCTTCCAGGTTTTGTTTTTCCAGTGCTCACGCTTGCACGGCTGAATGAGGTTGGGTCTCAAAAAACGCCGCAATTCTGTGCATTAGTTACGTGCGAATACAAAGTACGAGCTGTGTCTAATCATGAAAATTAGGCTCACTAATTAGAGTGTTAACCTCAGAACATATTTGCACCACGGTTCATGTCATTTGAGCATTTCGTTATGTTCGTTAACTATGTAAATGAGGACAAAAACTAAACGTTTGATGTGTGAATTATTATAGTATCGCTGCACACACTCTTCGTTGGTCATAATATGCAACTGAAAAAGTTAAAAGTTGTTCTGGTGGAGATGTGGCTTTCCTCCTGAGTGCTCCTAGGTCTCCTCACTCCTTAGTTATGCCCTTAATGACCTACTGTATAGTCGGCCACCTCAGCCTGCTTCGAGTTGAACTTTGAGCGCCAGTAAATTCGGTTTGTATTTCATGCTTGTCATTTTCTATCGCGAGGATGGTAAAAATATCCTCTACATGGTTTATAACTTCTGTTTTTTCCCATCGTTGTCCATTTGTTGATTCGCAATGCATATGCCCCGACTCTTCAGCGAGCTGCAGTGGGCTGTTCTAAGCCTTCAGTTTTTCGTGACGCTATGGGAGTACCAGTAGGTGAAATGGAATTCCAACGAGTGTGTAATGCGAACTCGTGGACAATTTTTAAAGAATTTTCGTTTTCCCACCTCATGAATAAAATTTGCTTTTTGAATTTCTTTGTTCGGTTTAAATTTCAAAAAGTGTTTCCAGCCGGGAAACACATAAATGGTGTACATTTTTCATGCTTTTAAAACTGCTCGCGGAAACTCGAAAACGTAATCGCAGAATCATATTACACTCTATTTCACGTTCCAAAGGGATGCGATAGTGTTAGAAAATAGTTTGACTTCCGCAATGTACGACCATTGTGTGTCAAGTGCCCAACTGCTGCTCCAAGTGCCAGGGTTCCATGTCTGTTTAGGCAACTACTAATGACGCCTGATTTTTCATCCTTCCTGTTAGTTTCAGGGTAAAAACTTCCGTAAAAACTTCCCTGCTTTGACAGGTGCACCTGGACTTAGACAAGTAATTCAAATGAATTGCTCGAACATGCCTGTTCTTTAAAGTTCAGTCTTAAATCGTTAAACGGAAATCGATGGACACTTGATTTTTAGATGATTTTAACATAAGTTAATAAGCTCAGTGAAGCTTGCTCACGTCGTCCTAGGGCATATGCTTAGCTCAAATTTATTCAACAGTGTCAGTAGAACCTCGTGAGTTTCTGTACTGCTTTCCTGGTCTCCACTTTTTAACACGTTGACTCCGAAGTGGGTCATATATGGTACACGCGATCATCTAACCTAACCTAATGTCACCAAAGCACTATCATGTATTGATACAAATTTTCGAGTTTTCCTCAAATTTGTGTTCATCAATCGAATAAGCTAGTTCTGATTAGAAAGAAAATTAATAGAGTAACCAAATTTATGAAACCAAAATCCTTCATTTTTGAATTCACAGTAGAGATATTTGTCGGCATGAAATTTTACCTGTGTGGAGAATCGGAGTCAACGTGTTAACACGTTGACTCCGATTCTCCACGCATACTCACGAGACATTTTTCACAGCTTCACCTCGATTGTAGTTCGTACAGACTAACAATCGGTCAGTTTTGCATTTCCCTTGTGAGTTTCAAATCGAAGCCTATTCCCGACGTCACTAGACTACGGAGCGCTTGTTTTTCTCGTGCATTTACTCGCGCTGGTGGGAGGAATTGTTGTGGTGTATAAATGAGAAGTTTGTGAGGACATTTCATGCACATACTCATTAATTTTCTCATTATTACGAATGTTCTTTGGCTTAGCATCTGCAGTAACGAATTAGGTTACAGAAGCTATATTCTAGATACCGAAAGTTGATGCCCTTTCAAAAAGTAAAATTCCACGACACGATAAAATAAAAAAGTACCTTTTACGAACTCCAACCTTTTGGTCGGTTAACCACGGTCTCTGGCACAAAATTTCACCATCAGTGGGGTACTTAATGTGCTAATATACGATGGTCGTTATCCAGCTTTCGTTCGCCAGTCTCGCATACCTACTGATCACCTGCCCCCATTCGATCAGAACTCTGCCGATGTGTTCATCAGAGTGCCGGGTCAGCGGGCCCGTCGCCCCTCGTTCATCTCGCGCCTCCGTGCATTGTTTGCCTCTTTCTGGTGGCCGTCCGACTCCTGCTTTATTCCAGAGCCCAGAATATGAGAGTGGGCCGAAAATAGCCTCTTGCAAATTATTATCCAGAAAGATCCCCTTCGTTTGCGCTCCAGCTCTCTGGAGGAATTTGGGTGGGTCAAAATTTTCTCGCTTGCTAAAGATGGAAGGATATATTCCGGAGTTTAATTGCACGTCCGATTTTGGTGAGTGGTTCCCGGGTGGAGCGGGCTTAGAGATTTTAAATGCTATCAAAGTTTATTGCTCGTGTATCGGGGATTTTTACGAGTTTCCCTGCAATGGAAACAATGCAAATAATGCTCTAGAAAAACGAGTTCTTCCTATTTCTAGAATAGTTACCATACATGTTCAATCGTCCTGTTATTTTTTTTTGGAAAAACTGTTTTCAGTTAAATCTTGAATTATAAGATTCCTCAAAAGTGTTTAGGTCATGAAACTGTATTTTGTTTGGATGAGGCAGGCGTATTGATACATTTCAGTGGTTATTATACTCTCGAAAAGTATGAACAATGAAATTTGTTTTACTGTGTGACCAGAATTAAAAAATTTACCGTTAAGTAAACATTTATAAAAGAGTAATTGGATCTTGACTTTCGTGAACATACTCCTGTGGTGGTGTGAATCGAGGAATATGTAACGAGCACACCTCATTGAAGTTCGTATGTCTATAATCATTGGATTATTTGAGGTCTCTCAACTAAATTTTATTTTGCGTTTTATGTTATTTCTTGAGTTCTCTTCCTTCTTTCTTCATCGGATTGCATAACCATCCATTTCCTGAACAGAAGAGACCCAGCATCTGTGATCTTAATGTCCCTAGTTTGTTTCTTTGACCATATTCAAATATATTTAAGAGCTGCCCACAAACTTGGCCATACTAACGCGAGGCCCTTGTGTTGTGGGTAAGTTTAACTGTAACTTGCTTCAATGGCGTCATTTTCCGGCAGCTGGACAAGATGGTGCTGGTGATAGGAGACCAGGTGGTGAAGGAAGTGCCCTCGAGCACGAGCGGCGTATACAGCACGTGGTGTCGCCTCAAAGACACGGCACACGCCCTCGCCAACATACATGTGGACACCATCGGGTGTCTGGGTCTGCTCTACATCAGGCCGAGGGAGTACGCTGTTACCGTGCCGCACGACGATGCCGTGCACCTGCTGGGCACCGACGACGCCACGACTTCTGTGATGGCCGTGCTGCGGCACACAGGTGAGTGCTCGCGTGCTGTCTCTTGAAAATGCTGCTTCTGTAGATCCCGCACGCTTTGTGGTACCGCGTCGTAATAGCCATGTTGTTGTACGTACTGGATTGCGTATGGTGTGTTTGTGATGGCCTTGCACTTATTTATCTAATTACCCAATTTTTTTCCATGTCGGTGTTGCATTGCAGGTTGAACAGTATTGATAATTCACCGTAGATGTTGCATTCAGACGCTACTGTTTCTTTTCGTTATCTGATCGTCATTTCACTAGCAGGTGAGTCCCTTGGTGTTGTATCAACAAGTATCGTTTACTTTTAATGCCAGATTTGCACTTCTGGCGCCATGCTCATTTCTTCTTCAAGTTGTACGGTAATTCAGCGTGCTCAATGATCCACGTTTTGTAGTGGCTGGTTTACGGCGGGACGGAGCCTGTCCGTCGCGGCCCCGTGCCTGCCTTCATTAACGACCGCCCAAACGACCTCTGCAGGACACTCAGAAGCGCTATTTGCATTGCCTTTCAATAAGCGTGCTCATCAAAGCCCACAAAAAAACTTCCATCGGTCGTTAGAACGTCAGCTCGGCTTGAGCTCGTCGTTTGTAGCGTAAAGCTGGCGGACGAATGCTGGGAACCTCCTCCCAACAATTGGTTCTGCGGAGACTCAGCAGAGACTCGCTGCCGGGACTTTTTGAATTGGTTTTCTCGAATATATTCTTGGAGAACAGATTTTTTCATGGATGGTTCTTGGATTTTGTTCATTAGATGAAGCATTTTGGATGCAAAATTTATTCATCCCTTTTATAGTTTGTATCCTGTTGTAGGGGTCCTACGAATTTCAAGTACCAGTACCATATGGTTTTGTGGTTGGAAGCTGCATCGCGAGTGTGCTACACCCTCCCGCGTAGGGAAGAAAATGTCGAATTGCGCTGGCGCACGAAGAATACATTTAGTACATTCGCTAAATTCAATCATGCGCAGTTAGGAAGGAAGGAGCAAAGCGCTTCATCCCTCGCTGGATATTTCCACCTCGTGTCTGGCATGTGGAAGTATTCAGAATACGGGGAAATTTAGGTCCTAAGTTTGCCTTACCAATGAATGATAGCAGGAGAAATTTTGTTCACCAGCTTTGTGGATTACATTACCCATTTTTGATCTTTTTGAACCTTGTAAATGTACATTTAATTGATATTTCAAGGCGGTCCTTACAAGAAGATTAGAGGAAGAGAGGGCTATACTTCTGTTGCATAGATGGGAAACTAGTCCCTAGAGAGTACTTGAAAGAAGTATGGAAGTTAGAATAGTAAGGCCATAATGAGACGAATAGGAAACGTCACGCGTAATTTGGCCACAATGCTGTAAATACAAATCTAAAACTGTGTATGTCTATCGTATTATCGTATACATCATTGCCTGTAAATGAAATCAAAATGGAATGAAAATCAATGGTTAAACGCACGCTCATTAAAAACATGTTGGTGGCCTTTTCAGTCAGAGGTTGACGACCTGAGTGAACGTCTTTTGTAATGAATACACGGAGTGCAGTGTGGAGATGCCCTCTCACGTCCGCTTAGAGGAGAGGAGCTCTTTTGTGTAGCGTGTCTGCGCAGCTCCGGACCAGGTTTGTCTTGCGTGACTCTCCGGCCGACCGCTACGGGTTATTCTGGAGCAGGGGGCGTAGGCTGCGGGGTCCTTCCCACTGTCTTGATTGAACCTTCTGGCTCTGCTACATCCTCCTGAACATAACTCGAGAATAATTTTAGCTGAATTGCGGCCCTGTTTAAGGGTGCAAACGTTAACGCTGTAGATGAAGTACTCTGCTTGTGCGAGGCGAAAAAACTCGATGTCTAAAATCAGCGACTCCTCAGTTTTTTCTATCTCCAGAAGCAAGCATTGGTAACTTGACGAAGATAGTCAGTCGTAAGGTTAAAGTGGTACATTAAAGTAAGTCCTGCATTAAAGTGCTGCTATTATGCTTGCGAAAGCCTCGATGGTTTATGTTCTCTGTCCAGTTCTTGCACCGTGTGGTCGATCACTATCAGAAACGCTCGTAGAACCTTCCAATGGCCCTGTAACTCTAAACCTGATCACCCAGGTATACGTGTCTTGTACAGTGTCAACTGACGAGTTGCAATCAAAAACTTCTGACGGCTCCTCAAACTTATCAGCCTGCAAAACAGCTCAAGCAATTCCGTGAAGACGCCATTGACAGGCGGAAACGTACATTACTAAAGTGTATTGATAACCTCTCCGGACAAGAATTAGTCACCTATTATTTTTCGAGCTCCCTGGTATTCACTACATTCATCAATCATTTTCACTGCTACGACTGAAGTTTAGGTTATGTTCAAGTATTGTAAAGGCATCGATCATCTTTCAGAGTTAGCGAGGTATAGACTTGTTTCTTAGTTACCGGTAAAACGGAGCTACTGCATCTAGTCAGGTTTAGAGACACCAAGCGAAGGAATTAGCGGTTGTTTCATGCCACACACATTATGCAGGTCTACCTACAATGGAAACAGTCCGGTACGTACTGCAATTCGAAGCAAAACTATGGTCGGAAGAAAATTCTTACTGATAGGGACTAACTTTGTAGTATATGTATGAATGCATGCATATATTGTGTACTCTTTATTAATTCGTTTATCTTGATGATTAAGATGGTAATCATTACTAGGAATATGTTCCTTTTGTCCGGGCTTCCAGGAATTGCAAAGAAGCGGCCATAAGCTTTCTTTGTCTCTACGGTGATGCGCATAGCGTGTTTTTATATCGGTGAGCTTCAATTCTTGGAGTTTCATCTCCAAGGCTTCCGACCGGTGCCTGTTGGTCGTGCATAAATTTCCTCCTTACATATAACAATTATTCATGCCATCTTACCTCACAACGCTTCAAACATGTCTAATTAATTCTATCATGTCCCCTTTTTGTCATCGTTTGGGAGATATGGGTATATGACCTGAAACTTGGTGCAACCAAGTGTCAGAAGCCAACGTCAAAAGAGTTGCTCAAGCGCCCCTACCACAGAGACCGTACTGGAACGGAGTCGCTAGTGCCTCCAAAAGCTGCTCTTCTTGCATAAGCAATCAAGATAGGGGAGCGATAAGCTGCTCCTTCCAAGTAGTGAGTGGTATACCGGCCCTACCGGCCAATGAGTGCCTCGAGCCAAGCTGCCCACGGCCACGCCCCGCTCCTCAGGCCTCCTAGGCTCGACCTGCACCGTCCTCCTGGCTGCCTCGCCGTCCTGCGGTAGACGGCGTGTTGCTCAGCTACGCCTCCAGTGAACCTTCACAATCTTGCTCATTTTCTGGGTGTCGGTTCTCATTGGGGTGATCAACCTCGGAGTATTGTCCTTGATGGGTACGATTTTTTGTGTTGTCGCTTCGTGAATAAATTTCAAGTGACTATTTCATGAAATGGGCAGCCCACATAAACTTCTATTTCAACTTGTTGCAAGTCTGTTGTGTTGAGAAAAGTAGAAGGAAATGAAACGTGCAACTTTGAATTCATTTTGTTAACCTCTCACGAACGCATTCAATAAGCAATCGATCATTTGAGTCATTTCCCATTAATTCGAGTTCTTGGCGTAGTTGAAAGTTATCATATTTTAAATTTAGTCAATGCGCTTCAATATCTCACTCGAACTAAGGTGAAAATGTTCAGGACCACTTACTCTGCGCCTCTTATTGTCCACTAGAAATTACGTGAACCTGTTGGTGACTATGTACAGACATATTGCTCCACGTGAAGCCACATTGCTCCACATGCCACTCGGCCCCACATGCCACACGGCCCCACATGCCACACGGCCACGCCACAGCGCCACACCCGGGCGCTCGTGTCCACTGATGCGGGTAGAAAGTTGCAGTGGCGAGTTTTTGCTGCTGGGCAGTTGTGCTCCAGCAGCCACGCCTCCTGCACCTCCTGCCTGCCTTCCTGCCTTCTTCGTGCCTGCCTGCTTTCCTCGTGCCTGCCTGCCTTCCTCGTGCCTCCCTGCCTTCCTCGTGCCTCCCTGCAGGCCTTCCTCCCTGCAGGCCTTCCTCCCTTCCTCCCTGCAGGCCTTCCTCCCTGCAGGCCTTCCTCCCTGCCTTTTTCGTGCTTTTATCGGGCGTTAGCCGTGCCCTCTTATTTATTATTGCACAAAGTACCGTGCCTTCCCGTTGCAACTCCTGCCTTCCCGTTGCAACTCCTGCCTTCCC
>VOMN01017746.1:0-15946 GCA_014899125.1 Orchestia grillus
CGCTGCAACGTTCCTTTCGGTTTCTTCGTCATGTAGTGGTCACTACAATAGACCATAGGGTAGTCAAGTTCGTCTATCCTATGCTATGGGGACTAGCGTTTCCAGGAGGGCACTAGTAGGTTCCCTCAGCTATAGCTAGGTCTTCGGGACTTCTCTCTTGCTCATATTGCTTCTTATAACTTTTACGTCTTCTTTACTCATAATTCTGTATTTTTCTTCCTCTTCCTTCCAAACCTGCTGTTCCCTTCTTAACTTGTTGTTCCTATGGGATCTTGTGTGGGAACACACCTTGTGCAAACATTTCCTATCCTCTTAAGTCTATGTTAAATCATCCCTTCTTATTTGGTTTGAGATAGTCCGTGTCACTGAAGCGCTGCTGTCTCTACTAATTCTTCTACTCCATAGAATTTATTTTACTGTTTCTTGTCGAATGATTTTTTTTGACTGATAATGGACTCATCTAGGAAAAACTACGCCAACATGAAAAGTTTCATCGTGTATTTCTCTGCATTTATATTTCCAATAATGAGTGATTCGAGCAAAGTGATGACTTTCTCGCAAACAAAATAAGTTTACACAGTACAACTGTGAACTCACATCACACCGTTAATACGCGTTTCGGAAGAACTAGATGGCACAAATCGCTCTTTCGTACAACTCTAATTTACATTATAAAGGTCTCATTCTGCAAAATTCTTAAGAAATTCAACTATCTCATGTATCAGAAAATTAGGGTTGTAATCGGCCATTTCTAACTGTGCTTATGGACTTTTGAGAAATACAGTATGCCTAAAAAATTACGAGATCATTTTGGTTATTATTTAAATTTTGACGCTTAACTCCGACTTAAGAATCACAATTAGATGTTTTATTGAGATTTCCTAAACAATTTTAAAGCTGTAGTCTGTTTGAAAATTCGATCGTACCATGCTTTGTATGTGACTGATTTCAGGATAAGTGATTTTTCTTTCTATCTATTAGTGCATCACAGAAGAGACGGAAAATTGAATCTGACATAGTTCCAAGTTTTAGTTGCATTTTCATACCCGAACTGACGTAAAGTAATACAGGATAGGGGACAACCTACATTTACTTTGAGTATTTACCATAGAAGACATTTTATCTTGGACTAAGCGTTAGTTCAATTGTGATGATGAAGGAGTAGTGAGGAGAATAAGAATTTGAAACATTATATATCGGATGCAATGGTGAAAATCGGGAATTTCGGACAAATATCAGAGGTCGAAAATACATCGTCGGGAAAGAGGTTTGGAAAGATTTAGATCGGGACAGAATGAAATATTAGACTGTTTACGAAGAAATGAACCACTAACGGTCTCAAATTCCAATGTTATGTGGGAAGCTGTCTCCGTTTCCGGGCAATGGAACTTCGCCTTTGAGGGGAAGAGTATTTCAAATAAATTTATGGGTTTGAGCGCGGTGTAGCCACAACATAAAATTGAGTGTGGCTTTGTTTTGAAAATCTGTTAAGGCGTTAAGATGGCATGTTGCAAGATGCAAGGAGTTTCGAAGCACCGAAGTGCGTTTAACCAATACAATTGTGTCTAGAAAGACTTTGTCGCAGCGAGGGACGTCCCTCAAGCGGTGATTGTTCTTCAAGATGGTAAGGCGTGGTTCAATCGAGTGAAATGCTGTACCATCAAATAGGGATAGAACAGGTTAGTTTGGGTAGAGACGTACTCTTAACAAGGTGGTCTACGAGTGAAAAAAAAATGTTTTAACGTCTTGAGTGCCGAAGTAAATATATAGGAAGGTAAAACTACGGGTTGTCCGCACGTCCGTTAGAAGATAGACTTCAACTGCTTCTTCGCAACGGAAAGATTTAGTTTATTTCATTTTGATACAAATGATTATGAATTGAAGAACAAAATATCGAAATTGAAATATGAAACATCTAAGCGAGCGGCATGTGGAGTAAGCTCATGGGAGATTTTTTAATTTGGTCTATGCCAGGTGGGGGTTTTATCGAATGAGGTAAGAATACCGGCAATCTTCCATCGATCTACTCGTTAGCTCCTGTTCTTTTCAACTCCCGTGATCTATGTTATATCCTCACCGCCTCATAAACTAAAGTGTCATGACGTTGAACTGAGTAGAAATGTAAAACTGTCCACGGACTGAGTATTAATTAATTGTATTTGGTTCACTTTCAATCCTCACTAACTCAATCATTGATCTCGTTTTTTGTGTTGGCTACGGTCTTGTGGTATATGTATATATTTTATGTATATATCCTTCATTTGGCTTCACCGATCATTAGGCTGGACAGCAGTATATAAGTGAGGTCATTGAGTCGTAGGTAGCTGATTGATTGTATGACATAGGGTTGAAACCAGCTGGTTGAGTAGTAATGGTTCGCGGTCGTTAAATAACATTAGGAGCCGACATTCAGATTGTTTCCAGTATATGTTAACACGTATATGTTTGCTTGAGTATATGTTAACACGTAACGCGATTATAAACCTGAACGAAGAAAGTCCACGCAAGAACGAGCCAGTGAAAGCGGCAACTCATCGGGGATAAATGAGACAGGTGTCTCCTCTCACTCTCACGTGAGTACCGATTCGCATTGTTTAATTTGTCATTGTAACCTGTTTTGAGTATTGTAAGATTGTCTCGGTGATTATAACATGTTAATAAAGGAGCTGCCAAAGCCCTCTGCGCGAGCTGTGGTGCTGACGGAGCATGTTAATCGATAGGTTAATTGATTGATTGATATTTTATCATTTCATGATTAGCAATACATTTGTGTGTTAACGTATTCATGCCCAGGTCAGCGCTACAGAAGATAAGGCTCTTTCAGCGAAGAGCCTGACGACCCTCACTTCGTCGTACAATTTTAATAACTCTATATTAATACGTTGAATTCCTTATTGATTAAAATACAGTTCAACACTGACATTAGGCACTGTGAATCCAAAAACTAGGTTGATGTAATCTATATTGCCTTGACATAATTTCGTTAGCTGCTCTGAACTTAAGGCATTACGCAATCTAGCAAATTCTGGTTCATACATCGATAACTATTTAGCTCAATCAAGCAAAGTGCCATTATCCTTGGTGAAGGCTTTGGTTTGTCAATTTGGGAGGTGACAATATGGCAAACTATTGTGCAGAAACTAACATTTCTTTACCCTTTTGCTGTGCGAATCGTAGGCCTAGTCGAAAGCACTAAACCTAAAAATGTGGTATTGAAGCTAGTCAGCATATCGGACCACTTAACCTTATTACTCAGTGTAAATGCATTTCCAAGCTACTACGCCGGGTCATACCTTTTAAAGGGACAGGAGAAGTGGCAGGGGCTACCGCGTTTGCCGTTGAGACTCGACTTTGCCGCCGCCACAGCTGCATGAGCGGACCTTGCAAGCGATTACCTAGATCCCTCAGAAACGCGGATCACACATTAGCATTTATTTGGCTATAATTTTACCATACAAAATAACTGAACTTCCACGAAGGTTTTGTGTCTTTGTTTCAGCAATTTTCTAGTTTCATTTGCTTGATCTACCACCGAACTACGGACTGGGAGTGATGCGGTAAGTACATATATCAGTACCGCTGGGATTTAATTGCAATTAAAGAGCTGACTGCAAACATTTTACGCACCTGTGAGTTATAGATAGGTGAATGAACAAAAAAATTATGTTGACACTATATATAATCTAGTAAGATTAATTGCACTAGATTTTTAGAACCTGTATCAGAGGGAAAAAATACAATGTCACTACGTAATTACTCCGAATATATATAATTGTATCCACAGAGTACAAAAAACGCATCGAAACTAAGTGTAAGTATTCTAATAATCAAAATTCTTTGGCTAGGAAAGTAGAATAACTACTATTTGCAATGTTTTTTCATATCCTGCTTTCATCAGATTCCCCTTAAGCGCTTGAAAGAAAACATTTCCAAAAAGTGCTCCTATTGATTTGTATAACTTTACTGTATTTGCACATATAGGCTTGCGGAGAAGTCGAAAGCGTTTTTATTTTGAAAATGTGTAACGTAACAAAAACGTTTAGAAAGATTTGATATTTTTGAATCAGAAATTTTTGCTCGACAAAACACCGTTTATGATATTTAATTACATCACTTTAATTTCAGATTAATCCAAGTTCAGAAAAATGAACATTTTTGACACCATATGCTTTCATATTATCTAGGAAGACTGCCGAAGCTAATCGAGAGAAATGTGACGTGCATGGAGAGGAACTTATGATAACGTTCCCGATAGGGTCAGCCGCTCATGAAGAAAGCGCAATGCCTTCAAGCGCCCCCGTTAATTTTTACGTTTTTGGAACGGGAACTTTGAGAAAAGACAACAACTTATTCTCTCAACTTAATTAAATTAAACAGTTCGTCTCTCAGCAAGGCCGACTGAAACTTGGGAAGTTAATCTCTTTAACAACGCTCGAACTCTTCAAGAAGACCTAACTTACTGCAGATGAGTAAAACCCTGCACAACCGTAATTCATATTTCTTGGGCGGAGTTCTCGCCTTCGAGCACATCGCCTAATATCAAATTGAGGTCAATGTACAAATAATCAGTGAGCATGTCAGAGAAAATTGGCTCATAGAAAACAAAATTCATGCAACATTTATATAGTGAATTCTTCGTTTTCTAATTCCATTTAAACCTAATAAATCACAATTCTTGACACCGTTGGGTTCTACTCCACCACGCTCCTAACCAAGAGTCTGCAAAAGCTTCGTGACAAAAAATGAATTGCGATGATCAAAAACTGCGTCGATGGCAGAGCATTATGTGGGCGTGCTGCCTTCCACTGTTGGACGCTACGAATTGACGAATACGTAAGCCCAATGTGTAATAAATAAGCCCTTTTAGACAAACTTCGTATAAGAAGACATGAGCCCAGTGTGTAATAAATATTTCATTTTCGACAAGTTTTTTTGTAACACGATAGAATTGAGGTCAACTTCAATGATAACCGGCCAACAAGTTCGCAGGTGGAGTGAAGTTAGACGCTTCTCAGTTGGCAATAAGTGGGTTTGATACTCGGAAGATGGAAGGCAGCATCGCAGACAGTGACTGGAATTGCTCCTCAGAGATGTTCTGTCGAAGGGATGTTAGCATTAAAATTCTGAAACTTACAGCGTTCTAGTAAGAAGACTCGGTTATATGTTTTAATATAACTTCATGCATAATCTACAGGAATAATTTTACTCAGTAGGGCAAATGCAGACAATTAGAATGAGGGTTGGTGATGTACATTAAAAAACGATAATAACAGCCAAGATGTGAGAGTTCCATGGGAACCATTGAGTTGGCAAGGAATCTAAATCGCGAGTGGTTGAAACTAGAGCAACTAGTGGCAAGAAAAGGAAATTAGGACACGATGAGTTGATGTTTTCATGGTTTTCGTTTGTTTGCGAAGTAGTAGTACAATGGCGTAAACGATGATTCTTAAGCATTTTACGGTGGTACACTTTCGACGGTTTTCTGGAATGCAACGAAGAAAATATATACGAAACGGAGATGAATACTCAATTTTAAGAAGAAGGGTACTAATTGACAGTACACGCTTTCTGAACTGAATCAAAAGTCTTGATTCATTCATATTTATTTGCAATCTCTGTCATGCAGCTGACGGGACTTTTGCAACTGCTGCGTTTGGAATGATGAAATTCAAGGCAGCATGATAACCAGCGAATACATTGAATTAATATTGTCATTACGCACCTACCCCTCAGGGGGCATAGAATAGGCCATAGGCAATAGAGGTAGGTTANATGGTTCCTACTCTTTCGGTGCGAGATAGTCTTGAGTTGCCGAAGCGCTGTTTTCACTACTACTACTCACTCACTCCGCACTTAGTTCAAGGCTCTCTAGCAACATCGAAGGCAATCTCAAGAGGGTGGAAAAGCAGTCAAACTAAGTATCTGAATACTTACGAATTTCTCATGTAACTGAATTTATGGAATATGGTACTTAGTGATCCTCAGGTAGGTGACCAATTCAATTTCACTGAAGGTCATTGAACAAGGGATCATATTAATGAGGTCAAGCGCATGTTTAATAGGCGCCGTACAGCAATTTCATCACATGAACATAATCTTGGTTACCATTCTCGACCAAACATGTAATAGATTTTCAAAGCCATTATCCTAATGAGCAAAGTTATCGTAGATTTCATGGGTCGTTTAGAAAAGAGATAGAGGTAAAACTGCGTAAGCTTGAAAACAAAGATGTTGAGAAACTTAATTCTATGCGGTCGTCTCCTCCAGTTTTCATACGACAGGAGGATGGGTCACTTAGATTATGCGTCGATTACCGTGCATTGAATTTGGTCACCAATAGCAAGTCGTTTCCCCTGCCTAACATAGATGCCCTCGCTAATCATAGCAATACTAACTTCTTTAATTCTTTCGATCGAATGTAAAGATTTTACCAAAGCGAATTGAACGAGTCAAGTAAAGATTATGCGTGTTTGCTACTAGAGGTTCCCATTGGCAGTGGAAACGAAGGACTCCGGTCTGACAAATAGCTCCGTCTTTTCTGCATCTTAGTGCTTCAGTACTCGCCGGCGTACCTTTCATCGTAGCTAAACGCTGTATCGATAACTTAATTGTTACCTGAAACCTTTTGAGGAACCTATGCCAAATTGCGACATTATTTTGAGTGAATCTGAAGTCAACGGGTCTAAATTAAAGCCAACTAAATGTGCAATGTATTGAAGTGAAATAACTTCATATGTCCAGTTAGCTATGGTGTGTATCCAGATGTGAAAAGCATTGAGAAGCTATAAGCTTATTCTCAACCGAAAACTCGGCGTTCAGTGCGATTTCTGGTAGTGTAATTTTTTTCGTCATACCAAATGTATGCACTTAATGAAACCCTCGAATGATTCGATTAACAAAATGATTAGTCCAAAAAATGTAATGAAGAATTTTCCAAGTTGGAAGATTTTGACTTATCAGCCCCTGCTGAGTTATGCAAAATTCTCAGAAGACGCAGTACCGCTAATGATTACCTTGGACTCAAGTGGGGTTGGCGCGGGAACTATCCAGTCTCCAATTCAGAATGACGAGGAGAAATTCGTGGCTTATGCTAGCACTGTATTAAATTTAATCAAGATTGATCACAGGCAGCTGATTTACCTCAATTCAATGAGAAGCGTTCATGCAAGACTACTGAGAACGTTTGAGGACTTGCACTGTGCCCAATTTCAAATACTGTTTGTACCTGGGGAAGACCAAGTCGTGGCCGAAGTTCTTCCAAGAATAATGAATTTACCAGTAAACAGTAACAATATTCATTCTGATAATGCAGTCTCTATAGAGTCAGAAGTTGACGATTCTGAGTGGACAAAATTTGCTCTTTTGTGCTCTTGCAGTGGGTATGGCCGGATGTCCTGAGTATTATGTAATTATTAGGAAAAGTGTAGTGCATAGAGTTCTTAGAAACCGAAAAGAATATGGACTTGACCTGAGTATTATGTGATTAGGAAAATTGTAGCGCATAGAGTTTTTAGAAACCGAAAAGAGTATGGACTTGATAAAGATAAGCGGGACCTGCAGTAAAGTGAGGCAATGAGGTATGTGGTGACGATGCCGGACTTTGGTTTGGTGCAATCTTTCGTGAAAGAATATAAGGTAAACGTGTGTCCAGGAGGATGAAATTAGTGTTGAAGTTAGTGCGTCATGAACATAATCCAACAGTTCATTTAGTGTCTGCGGATGAGGTTATCGTAAATCGCACTACGTTCGGACGAAAATTAAGCCAAAAGAACTACGAACTTCTCGTAAGTCTAAGATTTTGTATACTTCAAATAGAAGACGAATTGAAAATATTCAACATCAGAAAATATTTGCGAATGGCGGAAGCCAAGTCTTTAAAATAAATTTGAATAAATTCAGCTCTAAAGCCTGGCAAAACTGATTCTTCCAAAATTGTAGCACTCTGTGTACTCATTTAAAAACAACTTCTATATCTACAAGCAAAAAAACTTGTAATTTTTTTTCCGAAGCAACTTCTCAGAAAGGGAACAACAATGCAAGAAATGTCAGACGAATTGAAGATAACTTCTAGAGGAAATAATTTCTTTTTATCCAAGAAGTTAAGACCTCGAAATGGTATTTTGTGCGTTGGTTCTCGTGAAGTGCTAGTGATTCGTGATAGAGTGTTACCTCAAACGTTGAAAGACTTCCATAAAGTAAAGTTGGAAGACAACTGTCAAGGCGATGCCCAGGTACTATTATAGTCCAGTTTTACTGTCCGTCGAAGAATACGTGAAACTCCATAGTACGGTGCGTCAGAAATTCAAGGCCGAGGGAGAAGTGGGGCATCAGAGTATCGTAGACTACCCAAGGTTTTTTACAGTGACTACGCTGTTGACGTTGAATTTCTTCCTGGGCAGAGCAATACACAACACTTGGTATCAACATACTTGCGAAGTTCGCAAATGCCATTCCATAAGAAATAGGCGGTCAGCCAAAGCAGCGAAGGCGTTGGAAGAAAAAATTCAGTTTTCTACTTAAACTTCCTGAGACGTTGATTACGGATAATGGCCCACAATTCAAAGCTACACCATTAGCGAGGATGCTCAAGAGGACCGGTGTGAATCATTTAAAACTGTGCCGAGCTTATCAAAGGATTCAAAAATATCAGATTCCGACTCCTAGGATTCCAAAATACCCAACTCCGACTGATAGGATTTCAAAATATCCGCATACGACTCCTATGAATCCACAATATCGGACTCCGACTCCTAGGATTCCAAAATTTCTGACTTCGATTCCTAGGATTCTAAAGTTTCTGACTCCAAGGATTCCAAAACCTCCGACTCCTGGAGGATTCCAAAACCTCCGACTCCTAGGATTCCAAAACCTTCGACTCCTAGGATTCCAAAACCTCCGACTACTAGGATTCCAAAACCTCTGACTACTAGGATTCCAAAACCTCCGACTTCTGGAGGATTCCAAAACCTCCGACTCCAAGGATTCCAAAAGCTCTGACTCTTAGGATTCCAAACGCTCCGACTCCTTACTTTTCATTTGACAATATTTTTTATTTATAAATATTGGGCTACAGCCTATAATATAGACATACATATTCCATTCTCTGAAGCATCATTAATATTTTCATACAAGAGGTATTAAATATTTGGAATATGTATTGAAAATCTAATTTTAAGGATAGATGTTTCTTACGTGGCCACAAACATTAAATTCACTAAAACACAGACGTATCGGGACTTAAGAAATTCATCTGCACTGTCTAAAAAGCAGCGTTTGAATAAAATTCTGCAAAAAAGAAAAAATATGAGTGCTCTAAAACATACCCTATCAAAATATTACGATCAAGATTCCTAGAACTTCTAACTCATGAAAATGAATTTAGTGTAGTAAATTTACTAGTCTCAATGGAGGACCATATTCCAAGACAGAAGTTGAAAATGTACAAAGATTCTAAAACAATGTCAACATTTGCCGGAACAAAATTTATTAATGTAAAAATTGTACATTTAAATGGGTAGTTTTTGGCTAAATAATGCTCTCTGATGTATGAGGTGAACGGTTTTGAGAGGTTTAGTCCTATTCGGGAGAATACTCCCATATGCTGAGCATATCGTACAAATAATTGGAGAGCAGTCCCTCCAGTATAAAATTACCTGCAGCAATTAAACGTAAACAGGGTGTTTCAGAATTAAGGCGAGTTTTTTATATTAAATAAAGTATTTATCACATTTGGCTATGAAAATCTAGCATAATTTTAACGTAGCAATAGAATCCCTCTATTTCAGGTGACTAAAATTTAAATTAATATTTTATATAATGGCTGCAACTCGTAATATCATGATTAAGCCCCACAAAGAAGGCGAGAGTGATGTGTAAATTGCAAAAAAGTTAAAAATGAATCGTTAAACTGTTTGATAATTGTTAAAATTTATTGACACTGGTAGAACATCTGATTAACCTGGACGAAGCAGAAAACGAAATTTTCGGACTAAAATAACCTCTCAAAAACACGAAAAAAAGTTGCGTCGAAACCCACATTGATCTCATCGAAAACTGGCTGCAGAAGCCGGTGGTAGCAAAACTTCAATGTATCGAGTGCTTATGGCAGATATGGATAAGAAACCTCACAAAATGCTGAAACGTCACGAGCTTACTGAAAATCATGAGAAAATGAGGACTGAAAGAAGTCGTTATATACTTGATGAGATGGATCAAAGCATGCTCCCAAACTTGGTGTTCACAGACTTCGATTTGATATCAGACGAGCTAAGAACGATAACACATTGCAGAGTATCTACATTTGAGTTGATTCCAACCAAATTGTGAAGCTTCTTCCAAACCAAATTATTGATACTCTATTTCAGAGCAACCTGTTGGAATTGTGACAGCATTTTCAACACAATTTAATTCATAATAAAGTTATCATTACTTTTATCGATGTTGGGATAGAATGGTACATATTTAATTCAACTAATACAATTTCATAAATTTGTTTTTATCCAAATTAATTGGAATAAAATTTGAAGTAACGTCAATGCTTCTACTCGTGATGACTATTCTTTCGGATTCCATTTATTAAAGACAAAATTGTTAAGCTCCTTTACATCATTCTCGTTCAATAACTCGGGTTCGAAAAATTCATGAATAAAAGCTTGTAATTCATGAA
This sequence comes from Orchestia grillus, assembly GCA_014899125.1. Lineage (NCBI taxonomy): Eukaryota > Metazoa > Arthropoda > Malacostraca > Amphipoda > Talitridae > Orchestia > Orchestia grillus. Next base: position 10,667 of record VOMN01017746.1, read on the forward strand.
AAACACTGTTTCCACTGTTAAGGAACCCAACAATATCGGATGTTTTCATGATACTAATGTTCGAAGGGAGCACAATGATCCCACATCCATAAACATCAGAATCTGAAATATCTTCAGAGTACTGCATGAGATGAGGTGAAGGTGTGGGTGCAAGAGTAGGTCTATAAATAGGTCTTGAAGTAGGATTAAAACTGAGTTGTTGGATCAGGCGTTGGACCTGATCCACAACTTGACACACTACACTGGAATTCCTGATCTACAAGTCCAGATTCGTATCTTTTCCACTTCAAATTAAATTTTATTCTTTTTCACTTCTTCATATAAGGGTTTGATAAAAAATTTATACTTTTTCTCTTTCTTTGCTATTACTGTTGAGTCCGCCTTGAAATAAGCTTTAGTCAGATACAACATTTCATAATACTTCATTTTATCCTTTTCATCAAAATTTCCCGGATTTTGCTTAGTCAATAGTTTTCATAATCTGACTGCTTCTTCAATAATTTGATCACCAATTGTTAGGTTATCCCCTGTATTTCCACTTTTTCATTACCAGGGATAGTGTTTTCCATCAAATTAGAGACCATATGCTCTGCCACTCATTCTCATGTTTGAAAGCCGAACTTAAAAATGAGTTAGCGATGGAACCTAAAGATTTCGATTCAGAAGAAGCCAATGCCAATATTTTTAAGGGTTTATATTCAACAGTTCAATTTCATCATGAAGAATATCTCCTATTCCTAACCTTGTTTGGTTAGTTTCAACAATTTTCGACAGAGGGTCAAGTAGTGGTTTGTAAACTCTTTCAACATTACGATAAAAATTTTGTCCAATATATTTTTCCTTTGTAAATTGTTTTTTTAAAGGTTTCCTTACACTTAATAAATCTTCTTTAGTTTTGACATTAATAGTCGCCATTTTTAAAGGAAAAAGCTTAACAAACATGATGAGAGTTCATTATGAACTTACTGTGAGTTTAGTTATTGATATCCATGAATGATCATCAAATTCCTTCCACTTAACTAACAATTTACCTTTACTCTTCTTTAAAAAAAATTCGATTGCATAAACATCACTGCTATATTTTGTGAGTTGTTGCTCATAAAAACTTCATTTTAATTTTTCATTACTCACATCTCTCAATCCATTAGTCACTGATTCAGTTGGTAATATTTTAGAGATGATGAATAATTCACTCGTGACATTTGGTAGGTATCCTTTATGAAAGTCTTAACGTTTGTTGCCTACCCTCACTCGATCTCCAACGTTGAAATTTTGCTTTTTCAGAATATTTAGAGTTTGTGGAAAATAATGATCGTAGACCCTTTCACTGTTTTGTTTCAATGATGCTTTGCGAGGTGACCTTGTATAGACCTATGAAAGTTATTATTGTAATTGTGAATCAGATCTTGTAGAATGTTTACACAGATTTTAGTTTTTACGTATAAAATATTTCAACGTCATATTTTTCAATATTCTGTTAAAGGGTTAGACAACTTGAGCTTTCGTTTCATTTTCGGTACTTAACCATTGAATTCCATGCTTCTTTAATAATTTTGTGTAGGTTTGTTTATAATTTCTAGTAATTTATCAGTTAGAATTTTAGTGGAGACTTGTTCTTGAAAAAGTTTGTTAAACGATTCTTCGATTTCCCCACCGAATTCTTTTTTTCCGATAGGAATAGCCCAAAGCATATTTACTAAAGATATCAATCACTGTTAAAATAGTCATTTCCTCGATCTCTGTATGCTAACATATGAACTAAATCAGCTTGCCACTGATCATCAATCTTTGATACTTCAACCTTTCTGGTGCAAAAACGATGTCCTAATAGTTTATGAAGAGTATATGTTTCTCGAGATTTTAACCAATGCTTAGCTTCATTTTGAGACAATCCACTCTTACGAACATGTTCATTAATTCCAACATAGCATGTTCAAGGATTATATATATTTCAATTAATGTTCTATCTCTCAAATCTGTGAGTGTATTTAGGCATTTTTTGACATGCCATAGCCTAGCCAGCTTTTCCCAGCCATTATCGTGTTACCTAATTTAACATCTTGTCTAACGTACTCGGGTTCATTAGGAACCAAAGCGATTTACAAAGCTCATTTCGCTATAACGTCATCTGCATGATTTCTATCTATTCCTTTAACATGTAGAGAATAAAATATGTCATGGGACTTGAAAGCACGATCGAATGAATTTACCCCATGATAACCTTCTTGAATTCGTTTTTAAACCTTAGTAACAGGACCTCAAAATGAGTAGCTGTGTTTTTTATTGAATCATTCGTTTGAGACTTGTTCGGACTGAACATTAAAAGGTAATTTTAAATGCATCTCAGTGAAAGAAAGTTTGATGAGCATTTTATTGACAAGACTTTCGCCAGTTTTTTCATTATGAAGAAATGATTCTGACTCATTTAAATAGTTTTGATTTCATTAAATTACATATCCGAGTTATTTGGTCCTGTATTTAAGTAGATTATCGTTTTTAAAATATTCAACAAGTTTGTTTTCCAGTAATTTAATGCTAATGTATTAATACCATCTGATATAATATATACCGCTCGTCACCACTTCCATTTAAAGCAATGATATTCTTTTCTGTAGTATAGAGTTGGTGGTTATCACTTTGAATATTAGACATCATTTTACAGATTGTTTCTTTATTCTATGCTCTTTTATATTCCTTCATTGCGATATTTTCTATCATATTCTTTTTTGTCTCCTTTGTTTTTATCTACATATTTTTTTGTTTATAACAATACAGTTTTGCTTCAAGTCCAACAAATTCTTGAATTTGTAATTCACCAGTTTCACCTTTCACTTCTCCGACTATTTTGTTAGCATCTGAGTATAGAAAATGCTCTTTCAAATAATTCGATGCGTCATATAGATCTTTATTTCTTTTTATGTATTTATATATTTCTTGCGTTTTGATATCATAACAATGAATCTGCGTCAGTGAACAATGAATCTGATTTATTTTCAAATTTTTTCTTCATGATTGATGGAAATCATACATCAGTGTTCTACTTATATCTAGTATAGAAATTTCTACGTAGATTGGTTTAATAAATTTTAATTTGTTTTTGAATGATAATTAAATTTTTCGAGAATATTTTGAATCCTTTAGAATTTGGTATATTTGTTAATTTGTTCAATTTCTTATTAGCTTTCACTTAATTCACCTCAACTACATTTCAGGTTTTCCATAGTTTTACCGAATTCATTAACTTGAAAAAATCTTTTTCAAGTCGAGATTTAGCTTGTTGGCGCTTCTGAGTATTTATGTTAATGTAAGGCTTCATCCATGCACTCTCATCAAATTCTAATATTCTTTGTATCTTTTCTAACTTTGACGTAGACCTAAACTTGAACATTGTTTGAGAGTTTCATGATGTAAAACATTTTTCTCGTTTACTGAGGTGAGGAACCAATCTATTTGAATCTTCGATTCTAACATACTTTCTGGCGCTAATAGTGAATCATTATGAATATTATGAAATTCTTCAGGATAATCTAAATCAACTTCTAAAATATAACCACCATTTCTAAGCTTACAGTTAGGATCTTCCCATTTACAATTTCCTGTCAGTAATTTTTGAGACATTGCCCATTCGTATAAATAATTAGCATCAATGTGAGTTACATAATTGTTTTTTTTCTTCATCACGTGTCAGGTATAATGCATTATTTGTTTTCGCCTATCGTTCGAATACAGTCAAAATTCCAAGTCTTATTCCTTCCCTAATGAATAAATACATATCAGGATCTTTAAATAAATCTAACTCTATTTCTGTAAGCTTTAAAAATGCATCGTATGATAATCCAGGAGCTGTAAAATAGTAGGCTGAGTCAAGTAAACAAGTTTTCAAACACCTTTCTCTGAAGTTTACAAGTACATCAGCTAGCAACAATGTATCTACTTTGAAATATAAATTATGGTAGCCTTTAAATATCTTACAATTGAACGTCTTCCAGACGTTTAATACCTGTTGATATTCATCTTCTGTTATGTGTTTATTATTCAATCTACTGTAAAATCCTCTTCTAGATGGTAAACTTTCACAATCCATTTTCTCATAAGTACCAACATATTCATAAGGATCAATACCTTCTTTGGTATTTAAATCGAATTTAGTTCTATTTGGAAATGATTTTGATAGCTCATTGTATACAGTTAAATTTTTCGATACTTTATCCAGAGATGTGTGTGTGATGGCACAAATCTAAGCGTATCCAAGAATAGTAAGTCTCTCGTGGTGTCTTTATATCTTATTCAAATTTTTTCCCAATTATGAATTCACTATGTTTAGGTTAAACATATATTCTTCATCAGTTATTAGAATTGCATTCAATTTTCTAGGCCTCTCCTAAATCTTTTACGAACAAGTGAGCATCGTACTTTGAAAAGTTATGTAAAAGTATCGGGATATAATTATGATTCTTTATCTTCAAGTTACACTTTAGATGAACAGCTCCTCGAAATTCTCCATTATGGTGGTTATGATCTCTAAATTTATAATTTTTTTAGAGAATTCTTTACAAACATAACATGTTTCTTGTTTCTTCTTCTAAATCTTCCATGAACTTTTTAGCAGTATTTTCACCGCTATAAATTTTAATTTCAAATACTGACCTGCCTCACACCTCGACATTTTCCGATACTATTTAAATTTTAATCGATCTTGATCGAACACATATTTTATCAGAGTATGAACTGAACATTCATTTATATGTTTCTTTAACAAGTCTTCTCTCGTAAATGTCCATGTACAATATGGGCAAACGAACTCTGTAATGATTCTGAATTCTAATAAAAGGGCTTTAAGATTTCATTAATACATGACTTCTTTTCTCGCTTTTTATGAATAGTAATGAGACATCTTTATTTTTAGGTTTTGCTATATTAAGATGACATAGTTCATTATTATGATTGAAACTGCAAACGTTTATAGATATATTATTATATTTCTCGAATTTGTTATCTTGTTTATACAGGAAATTTTGCATGCGTAAAATCTAATTTGTCTGCCTCTGCTTTCAATCTCTTCGTAATTCTTCGACCATTTTTTTCATCTCTGCATACATATTTTGCCACATCTAATCGTTATGAAATCGTGGTATTTAGTTGCTTTTTTGAACGTAGAACTGAAAAAAACACAAGTTTTCTCTTTCTTTTCATCACTGATGTTGCGTTTCCTCAGAAATTTACAATTTCGAGCGTTTCGTTTCGTCCCTAAATATTAATTCTAGATGTTCATGTACCAGC
>VOMN01017753.1:0-23473 GCA_014899125.1 Orchestia grillus
TAACTTTCCACTATCTTTGCTCGTTGGTCCTTGCAGTATTTTGGTATTTTGGGGATTTGATAATTGTGTAAATTTTGATGACAAAATATGCTTCATATCCGTATCATCAATACCGAATAAAATTTCAAGGTTTTCACAATCATTTCCTATGTAACACATTTTTATAGCTGTATTGTGATGTTTAAAATGGTAATGTGTTTTTGCACCACCCCGTTTATTTCGGGACCGTATCTTAATAATTAGACTCGTTGAAATTCCCAGGAACAAATTTTCGGGCACGCATTCCTAATCAGCGAGTCTCGGAGAAGGCGTATCAGTGATACGGTCACAAGAAATTTTAATTATTGTATATGAGATTTATTTTAAAATAAGAGAGCATCGGAATTGACATCAATTGTCTCGTCATTTTCGGTGGGACGTGTGTGTTGATTAAGGATAATGAGTAAGGATTTACTACTACCTTTTGGAAAGTTGCTTAACTTGAAAACGTCTTTCGTGCGGAAAGTCGAATGCTCGGTCAGAAAATAAAAAAATTTGCAAGATATCTCTCATTGGAGCCAAAAATTACTCTTCGTTAAGGCAGCTTCAGTAAGGAAGTTAATTATGCAGCAGTAGTACGCGATCAGTCTTCATTCTCTCATTCTATTTCGTGCGTTTGACTCACACATATTAAAGTGGCCTTCCGTGCTCGCACCAAGCGCTCACCTAATTTACTCGTTTTTAATTTTTTAAAGCAATAAAAATTGCGTTTTNAAAAAAAAAAAAAAAAAAATTACTAGTTCATTATATGGCAAAGCAGGTCTGTTTTAGCTAACATTCTGCTGCTCTATACTGTCTAAATTTACAATGGATGAATTCTAATTTTTGCTTAGGCTTTGCACCCGAAAGTGAAGAGCGTTGGGCGAAGATAGCCAACATGGATTCCTTGAACTTGATATGCACCGCGGCCGAGTACAATTCCGGGCCTCTTCGGTGCATTGAAGTGATCTACTGGGTTTTTTATTGATTTCCCAAGCTTTTTCACGCTTAAGCAGCGTGCGTTTTCAAGGGACGAAACAACGAAAATTTTGGACCTATGACATGCTAGGCCGTAAATAGGCAACGCCGACAAAATTTATGCAGTATCTACGGGGAAAATTTTAACCGAGATAGGAACATGATGGGTGAAACAGCGATCGAATTTGAAGAAAGAATATCATAGACGGTAATTTTACAAAGTAGATTTAACAAGGGGGTCATAGTAGATTTAACACGGGGGCTTGGGAAATCAATAAAAAACCTAGTAGATGTCTCCAAAAAATTAACCTTCAATATGGATCCTGGGCGTCCCTTATTTTAATAAATATGAAATGATCGTATAAAGCAGCAAAGAAAAGAAAGTTATGACGTGACATGTTTTAGAAATCTATGAGTCGGTAACTTTGGTTTCAAGCTTTGTTGAGTAAATAGCAGAATAAATAACGGTAAATATATTTTTTTAACTGGTTGCACTCTGCATGCAATTAACTGTAAACAAATTGAAGTTGATATCAATTGGCAATTGATTTCTCTCTTACTTTGGTTACCTTAAAATATGCTGACCGCGATATTTTTCCATATCCGTGCTGGAAGAATATGTTCCCCATTCTGCACCGAAAATGAACATCCTCACAAATGATGCGTGAAAAAAATTTCTTTCCAAAAAACGAAGATATTTAATACTTGAACAGTAGAAATGAAAATTTGGAAGAAGGGGTTCCTTTTTGGTCCAAGAAACTGGGAAATAAAATTTTCAGAAAGTCTTTGAGAGAGGTAAAGCCGTTGTGGCCGCAAGATTTAAACCAGCACACCCGTGCGGACCGGGAACCCAACAGCATAACAATGGACGAGATAAATCCCAGTACGACACATGGGTCCGACTGTGTAAGAGATAAAGCCCAGTGTCACACTTGGGTGCGATCATGGATGAGAAAAACCATCCACTATTTAGTTAAGTGAATTCGATCTCGCTGTGTTGTACTACATACAACCCGTATTTTAACTTGCAGTTGTCCATCCTACGCAGCAGGCCAAGGCAATGCTTGAAGCCGTAATACTTTAGCTGAAGTTTCACCAGAATTTCGTACAATGAGTATTTAGTGTCTCTCATTTCCATTCTCCAAACGAAGAGGACAGCCATGATATCACATCAGTGTGTTTGGAGGAAGGGAGGCAGCTCAGTTGTGTTGCTTAGGAGAGCAAAATTTTAAGGGCAATATATTGAAAAATTTGTACTGAACGTGCTTATCATGACTTGAGCAGTATTATTCTGATGAGCTTTTAGATAACGAAATATCTTTGAGCCCAGCATGCGTACGTCACTGTCTGCAAAAACTTCCTCTTGATAACTAGAGCCGAAAAGAAACGCTGACCTGATTCATAAAATTTGAAAACATCTTAATCATACGGTTTCACTTGGCGCTATGGAATGTAAATATTGACTCACATAATACTGTATTTTACGTTAAATAATGTCAGATATACCCGTGTCCGTTGCATTAATTATTTTCATGTTGAATGTATGATTACGTTTAGCAATATGTAACGCAAATCTGATTTGAGATAGAAAAATGCAACGGTACGATTAAAAAGTCCTCGTACCAGGACAAAAGCGAGCAGCACCACTGGCCCCACAAATGAGTTATGCGATGCCGATAAATACAATACTGAGCTGCAGGACGGCCGCCTGGAACTGTGAGCCTCGTAAACTTGTCCAAAAGACCATAATATGGCAACGGTAAGTCCCTGGAACAAACTAAAGGGCGATTATTTCTCGTCTCACTCTTCGTAACTTGATTATCATTACGGAGGAACAATTTACCTCCCCAGCGACTGGGAATAATTAGAGACTGCGTCAATCTCCAGTGAAATAATAGACATTAACGGAGCACTTTCGTTCCTCGAGTTTTCTAATATTCACAGCTCGCTCGGCGTCTTCCAGCGATAAGTTTCTTCACGAAGCATAAATCTTCGCGTGGGTTAACCTAGTCAGTATTTTCAATTTTCTTATGCTAGTTTCGCAATAGCTGCTAGGAATTATGTCTTACTAGATCTCAGCCGACACAAGAACGAAAAGTTATTGATCGGTTATGAAAGCGATTGAAGAGTCAAGTTTCTCCGTAAGCTTCTGGATCGAGTCCCATAAGTCAGTCTGTGTTAAAAAAAGCTTCAAATTTGCATCACTTCCATAACACTCTGCAATGAAACTACTGCTTTAGAGTAAGATTAAGATAAAACTTTGCCGACGTGTTATTTTTGAAAGCGAAGAAAGCAGGAGAAAATTGAGCTCGCACTAGGGATGGAAATGCTGCGAGGGCACTGACAGCTCCCATTAGTTGACTTAGCGTCACGGCTCTGACTGATCCTCTCTCCTCTGTACGAGATCATTGGAGAGGTGACGCGCCCTCACCTCAGCACAGCTCCTCCGCGCAAAACCGAAGCAGAACCTCCTCAGCGATCCCGATCAGATGACAAGCGATGCTTGAAAACAAGATGCTCCCAAAGTCTGTGAAACATTGTAAAATTTCGACCTTTGGATACATCGGACTCAAAATTGTAGTATCGCTAAATCAAGGTACCATCAGCGAAGACCTGGGTGCAGTCAAACTTGTGTGACGGCAATTAAAGAAAAAAACTTGTCCTTCTCACCAGGCTTGTCATTTTACAGATTGTATCACTGACCGTCATCGGTGCGGGCACCAAATGAAAAACAGGAAACACTCTCGAGCGCTTCGAATAACGGAACATCTCACCAAGAAAAAGAATCTTATTATTAATCCATCCTCAAAAACAGTCCTTCGCAGGTAACGGAGGGTCGGATGAAACGACATAGCGAGAAAAAGCGTTTTAAATTCAGTGCCATGCATTACAAGCAGATTTCTCAAACGTGTAAATATGATCACTTTATTGGTGGGATCGACAACTTATTTAACACATTTCTTCCGTCCATGCTGTTTTACTAGAGATAAACTGACCCACCGGTCGGTGGCGTCTCAAGAGACGCGTTAACGTCGCAAAACGAATCATTTCAGGCAAGCTTCAGTGGGGAACTTAAATGCTGTGCATTCCAGGTTAGGGGACACCGATAAAGAACAAAAAGGAAGCCCAATAACAAAGGGGCACGTACAGAAGGCACAGTAGCGGTGATGCAAGACGGGTCCGATCGCTCGTCACGGGTCACTGCATCGTGTGGTTGTGAACAGGTCATTTGGAACCGTAAAATCCCTGCACTTGCCATTAAAATAGCCCGTACAGGCGCCTTCAAGTCCCTCTATCTGATGCAAAAGCCACGACTAGAGAGAAATGCTGTCGCTCAAACTCAGTATCGGCGCGTGGGCTTCCTTTTTTTAGGTGCTGCCAGACCTGCGAACTGCCTGGGCACGTTAGCTAGTGAGGCATCTAGCAAAACGTCGCGCCTGTTGAAATCGGGGCGAAAATAGTCTGCATTGCATCTCGTTGAAAGCAAAGTTTCGAATTGGGAGAGAGACGGTCATTGGAAACCTGTCGGGCGGAACGTGCTCTCAGTATATCTAAGTATTTTGCCGTCTCTCTTATATATATAAAGGAAGGAATGTAGCACCCCTAAATGCTTCTATAAGGAATGATTACAAATTGAAAATTTTGAAGTTTAATTACTCATGACAAAATAAATTACAGTCCAAATAGAAAGCTGAATACGACCTCTGGGAGGTAAAAGCCCTGTAACTAATATCATTCTCTGCAGCTTGCATTGCGTCTTAACTATGAAAAAGTAGAAAATTCCTCTTTCAGAACATATCGAGAAGTATATACAGGTAAATTCAACAGTTCAAAATTCAAAGGAAATATTTTTTTTCAATTTCACTCGTTAGATCAGTGATGCAGCGGCAGGTGGTGCGTGAGGGTGGGTGTGGTTTTGTGATATTTTACGAAATAAGTACTTCGAGTGATCGCTCCGCACGTAAACATCATTTGAGCTTAATAATAAGTAAGAAAATTAGTTCAGAGTTACATTAATGGGTTCCTCATGTATAGATAAATACTATTTTAGCGTATGGACCGTGCAATATGATATGTTTGTTTAGATAGTTCTTGGTGATGAGTCTTTAATATATTCGTGGTTTTTGTTTATACTTTTTATTAATTATTCCATCTGTAAATTAAAGGAGAGTGAGTGTGAATCGCACTTTCATAGGAAATTCCATACATAGATGTATTTTCGGTGCATCACGATCGGCAAACTTCTAGACATGTTTCGTTGTCGCGAGCCTAAAGAGTGTCTCATAATACAATTATGACACATATTTGTGAGTCAGTGTTGGGGCAACCTCCTGACAACCTTGGGGCAACCGTCTGACCGCTTGACACGGACCCCTATACGGACAAAGAAGCCTAATTTCTCTCAGGGTCGGGATGTAGAGCACCAGGGACGGGCTTCAAATCCTAAGCTGTTATAGACTTTTATTTTCACTGGCAATCCTGATCAATTTTTCATTCCATTTGCAATGTTTTCTCTATAAGAAATAATAACTTGGAATTGCTTCTGATCTGTCGCACTCTTTCTACAAAGGGCTTTTTCAATGGAATTAATTCCTACAGGTGTACATTTGGTTGGATACCGAACTAGGAATCCTGCAATTCACGCTGGCGGTAGCTTCTGAACGCTAAGGTGCGTCGGTTGTGTGCAGCGCACTCAACTGGCTCCAATTTGCCTGAGACACAAAAGCGATGCCGAGCCAATTTTTGTTCTTTATGATACAACGATAATTTATGTAAGACTATGAAGTGTGCGATGAAGTTCTCTTGCTGACGAAGAGGAGGTAAAACTTATGCCAAGAACTACATTGAGTTATCAACATGAAGCCTTGAGGAGTTTGCCATTCAGTTGTAAGGGCAAAAAGTCGTAGTGCATCTCGTTAGTAGCCTCAAGATATACGCCATGCAAACGACAGTACGGTAACGGGCTAACGATTACTCAATAATTACTTAGGAAAACCTAAACCTTTAAGAAAAAACACTGATCAGGTTTTGATTCACAGTTCGTCTGCATATATCGAACATCTCTTACTAGTTTAGCACAACGCAAATTACGGCAAAAAAATAGGAGATGAATTATATGTTCGATTTAACTATGCAATTTGTGAACATTTTACAAAACTGGACTCAGTTTTGCATCTTTTTAAATGACTTGCGAAACTTTGCTGCTCGTATGAGCAACTGTCTCGACATCCTTTAGCAGTGGTGCTGGATTTCGCTGACTACAATGCGAGGCCAGAGAACAAATGTCTTTCTTGTTTTTGTTATAGCTGCAATTGTTTATTTCACTAAAATTCTGTCCGCTTACATATTTTTTTGAGAATATTCCTCGATTCTTAGATGATGCGAATAATTATTATCGGCTAAATAGAAGTCGCAAATTTTTTATTTCGTTTTACTACTCTATTCAGAATTGCGAAAAATGATCTCGGTAATCACAGTTTTAAGGTCGTCTGAATAACGCGTGAAAAACTTTCGTAGATTTCATTTAAAACGGAAAATATTGACCCATTTTATGAGTACCTTAGTAGCAATGGAGACAGTCGGTCGGTATTTATATATAGAGCATCCACTAAGCTCGGCCACGCAGGCCTTCAAAGTATCTCCGACTTGAATCTTTGGGCTTGAATGTCCTGCACAGTATTCCAGTCCGACGTGCCAAGCTGCTGCAAGAAGCGAGAAACTTCTCAATCATAGTCATTCATATATAAAAATTCGAGTCCGTTGAATTGAATACGTAAATGATCGCTAGAGTAAGTACGCGAGAGAACGAGTCATTCTCTAAAAGAAGCATGAGCTCAGTACAAGCCTCTATTTTGCAAGCGTGTGACAAACGTCTTCAATATATTCAAGAAAATGGAGTGAAATTTGTACGGAGCACCGAGACCCCGAGCTGCGCAGGTCCGAATTAAGTGCGCGTATCTTCGTAGCAGAGTCCGATCATCAAAGTAATTTATCACATCATACTGCTATAGAAAATGATTCAAATCTGGATCAGCTTGACTTACTATAAAAGGGAAGCAATTGTTTAGGGCTACGATCATTTTATGCTAAAGATGATTTACGGCAATGCTGCAAGAACGTTACGACAGTCAGGGCTCTTGCAATGAACCTGTTTTCATATTGCTGATGCATTTATCTTATCTCACAGCGTGCCTTATGAATCTTGAAAGATTATCATTATTATTATTTTCTTTACGAAGCCTTATAGTCACTCACCCAGAAGTTTATAACTAAAGGAGAAGGTCTCTACAGTCTTTACAGGGTATTTGTGGAGGCAGAGAAAAAAGTGCAATAATATTGAGCTAAATTCATGTCTAATTGAGGCGCAATAAGCACCGACATTCAGCCCAAGTGAGCATAACTTGAATTTATTCTGATGCTTATATTACTGAACGAAAAGTACGTGTTCTAAACACAAGAATGCAACTAAAGTGTATACTGTGGCATAGAAATTACCGTTGTTGCCTAGTCAAAAATGCTCATGAATGATTTCACTCGAGGTCTGTTTACTATCCAACAATAGGTTTTTTCTTATAAGAGCAGCAGTTGGGCGTCGACGATAAATTGGCAAAGGAGAGACATAAATTTTGCAATATCTTCAGCTTAGTAAAATGTATCATAGTAACACGAATGTGTGCCAACGTGAGAGCCTCTTAAATTTAACTCGTTAAAGCTAATTACTTTTGAAAACAAAACCCCTTCGAAGGACGTCGGTCAATATAAAAAATTTCATTTCTTTAGCCCGTCCACACCATGAATAGCTTATGTTCATGTGTTCATAAGTTCATAGTGAATGAAGATGATCTATGTAAATGTTGATCCCACCCTCACTAGCTGTTCGTGTTGCAGGGGAATTGAAATTAACGAATGGACTTTTAAGTTTTTTACACGTAAATATCATCGATCCATAAATAATGGACGTCATTAGTACATGAAATAGTTCTTAGTACGTCCGTCTTAATTCAAAGTATCTCCGACTTGAAATGAACTGCCAACCTTTGAGACATTGTGTCAGTTATTGGAAGTCTAATTGGCAGCAGAAGACAAGAAAATTTAGCTAAGGAAAAAGACTCGACATTGGATATCATGTATGAAATTTAACGATCAGCGTTTTATGGTTGAATGCGTCATTCCACCCATGGAATATTTTATAACAACATTCACTGGCTCAATGGAATAACTCAGACGTTCTCTCCAGTTCGGATTTCAGAAGCGATGCCTCGTCGATCTTGATAGCGCCCATGCGTCTCTATGACTGAAGACATTCATCAAAGCGTAAAGCCTAGATAAAAATTCCTATTTGAAACATGTCTGCATGTCAATGTTCAAATTATGATAATTAGCCTGCATTGATGTAGCGACTCCGCCCACGCTCGATCTTATCAGTCCAAGTAAGAAAAAGGAGTAGATTTTTGTTATTGGCAGCAACGAGTCTAGAAAGCGAGCCAGAGCTGGACGGCAATGCGAAGTGTGAACTGCTTCGAAGGTTAGATCATAATCAACTAAGTGGAATGTTCCTCACCATCACTTTAATGATTTTCTTAACAAGTGGAGCTTCCATTAGCTAATAGCATTGGACCCGTTTAAAAGGACGCTCGGTAAGTGGAAGCCGTTGCCGTGCTTATTATTGGCCTCACATCAACGCTTGATTATCAATTCCGATTGTAAAAGTCAATCTATCCAAGTATTTCGAATGCCCTATGCAGATTGAAATTTAGCTCCCGATCAACTGCTGAAAGAATTGTTATCAGTCTTCATTTGAATTTGTACGTCACCGTTGGTCAAGAAGTCTAGGTATAATTGTCGAGCCATTATTATCAAAGGGAGTAACAGGGATTGCAATAGGGCTGCGTGTGGTTGGCGGCTTAGTCTGGCTGTAATTGGGCGACGCATTCAATATTGATACCTCGGTGTGCCCGTCCCTGTTGTCGCATGTGATTCTCAGCTTGAATTACTTGTGAGTTACATTGTTATTGAATACTAGTATACATAGACGCGCCCCGCCTAAAAATGAAGGGGCAGAGGATGTTAAATTCTTAAGATGCCCTCTTTTTTATGGTGACTCTGACATGAAATAATGTTATTTTCATGTCATGGTTGACAGTCTCGCTATTAGTTTGGGTATACGGACCGTGAGTTGTTTCCTATCTAAATCCTTAAGAGCGTGACAGAGAGACACAGCAACCAACCAAGCAACAATTGTGTATTAGTATATGCGTGGCGGAATGAGTGACATTTTTTGAGAGGGTTAACCATTTGTTTACGCACTGAAGATGTAAAATAGCAGGAAATTGAAGGGTCTGGATTCTCAGGTACGAATTCTTAGCCAGAGAGACCATATCAGGAAAGGTACATTTGTATCACTGATGGAGAAAGTTGATTTGCTTCACATGAGATTTATTCTAAGCTAGTGGACGTGACCCGCCAAAAATGGTGGGACAAATGATATTAATTTCTTAAGATGCCCTCTGATTTACTGTAACTCTAACATTAAATAATGTTATTTTCAGTATCACTGATACGGACTGCTGTAGCTGACAGTCTCGCTATTAAAGTTTAAGAATACGGACCCGGGAATTTTCTTCTATCCAAATCCTTAAGAGCGTGATACAAAGACGGACGGACGGACAGACGGACGGACGGACGGACAGACGGAAGGACCTATCAAGCAAGCAGCACTGGGCTATTTATTATACAGGGTGGCCCAAAAGCGAGGTACCCTTTCATGAAATTGTGTCCTAAACATTTGTTAACGTATCAGTGCTACCGATATCGGTGACGGTACCTTACTTTTGGGCCACCCTGTATAACTAAGGGCATAAACTTCGCCACAAATTTAAAGTGTTCAATTATATTCCCATTTTAATAATATAGGAGAAATTATGCACAAAAAATATACAAATTTATTTATTTAAGGAGACACCTGGCATTTTATTATATAGTTTTAATGATTTTTGCTGCGTGTAGACGCTAGTCAAAGAAGCCAAACGGAAAGTTGCGCACTCGTTGACACAGGGTTGATAAAATCGAGAGGCGGCACAACAGCGCTGCGGGGCCCAGGACCCTGGCCACCACAGAATTCCCTAAAGTAAACATTTGTAAACATTTATTTACCACAAGTAATTTACATCAGATGCAGGTTTACTATCAAATGAGGAATGACGAAGAACCGGGATCAGGATATATACCACATGTGGGCCCACGAGTGCGCTACTTCACGACGCAATTTAGGAGATATTATTTACTAGGAGTCCACACTTATGCATTTTATGGATTTTCAATGTTTTTACACATACATATGATAATTTATTAGAATAAAGGACGCCCAGGATCCATCTTGTAGGGTGTATCCGCTGGGCATTTTTTATTTATGATTGTACATGATTGTAAATGATGGAAGTATTTATGTTATGATCAGATTGAGAATCGGCGCTTTTTTTCTTTCTAGAGAAATTGCAATAGTTTTCTCACCATCTGTGTCCATCATACTCAGTGTGTTTTAAAAAAAAACATAAAATAAAGGCAGGTAAAAACATACTAGTTTCAATTTTAAAAGTTTTTTCTCTAGAGCTTTCGAGCTATACACCGCTCATCTTTAGTAAACTGTAAAGGAGGAACAATTTGTACATAAGTAATCGTATGACTATATTAGACTAGAATGGTACACGATTGCACAAGTTACTACAGAACGCCGTCTAACCTAAAATGTTTAATGGCACAGAGGCATCACAACTATTCAATGTGGGCTTGCGGTAGTGAATTAAAATGCTTTCTGATAACTTAAGGTCAGCAGCGTTTAAGGTCAGTGTGTTTAGGTTCATTTTACTGATAAATCATTCGCGGTAGAGGAAGAAAACTTCCCTAGGACGTAATATATTTTCGTGAAGGACCTCTTCCTTTGGCAAAACCATCATTAGCTTTCAATAATTGTTGTTTTTTGTTTTGCGTGTTGTGAGGGTCATCGATCTTAGCAAAACATTTGCTCAAAAACCTTCTACTAACTAGACTCAGCTCATGTTGTTCAATAAAGACGGCTTACACAGGCCCGTCAGCCTGCCGTAGTACAAGATAGGTGCACCATACTAATCACACAGCCCAACGAGTGCAGGTTAGTTCAAGGGTGCACTCAAACCACTGAGTATTAACATACCGTAACAACTCTGGAGCTCTACAGTTCAATATTTTTAATCATATTTCTTATCTAGTACCAGGCCCAAAAATTGTTGCCCTAATTAGCAGCCATCATTTCTTTATAATGGTTTTCATCAGCTGGATAATATCACGAGCGTTAACAGATTATAATATTATTCTCCTTTTCAAGTTTCTCTATCATGTAGATGTATGTACAGTTTATGAACACTGGCAAGATTTGCATCATTTCCCCACAAGGACGAATACTTTCTGACTGAACTACGCCATGTGCGTGGCACTACGCCTCTACAAAGGTTCTAATTATTTCATTCACCAAATTACGAGCTCATGCATCCTGCCATCCTGCAGATGCACGACATGCGTGGTGTCTGACCGCCGGCCAAAACTGGCGAATGAAGGCGGGGCCAGTTGAAAATTTAAGCCGACGGTCGTAATTATTTACACTCGCTTAAACTTGCACAAATTTTTACGGTAAAATATACGGCAGTGCGTAGGGCAAATCCTTACAAGCTCACCATGATTCTGTCTCAATTTTTCACCGCTTCACACAACGAACAACAAGATTTCTAAATGAAATATTTGCCTTTAGACGATAAAAGAAATGATTAGGAAGACGCGTGCCTTCATTTGACGAGTACTTATAAGAGTATACACGTACATATTAGGTACAGCTTCAGAAAAAATTGGGCCTAGATTTGATCCGATTATTAACGGGAATTTAATGACCGTAGCATGGGCCCACAATTATGCTGGCCTCGTGGTCTCGGGGCCCGGTATTTCATTTGAGGTAATTACTCGCCCTAATGAGCTACTGCATTCCATTGTCTTAAACTCATCTATTTTACACGTGATCGTAACTTACGACTAAATCAAACCCGGAAAGGCCTCGTCCATATTTTGAACGGAGACTTGAAAAATTTTGCAGAATCGATGGCACGATCGAGCTATTGGGCTCTTCAGCATTTGCGCGACCAAATTTCTCGCCCGTTTCCGCAGATCTATGACCCAGTTACAGGGTACTTTCTTACGTAGTCTTGTTAGGTTATATGAACTTCTGCTATGAACTTCTGCTATGATGGCCTTCCCTGAACATGAACTTGACATTCCGTCTTTTTTGTGGAGTTAAAGGCCGTCTTTTATGAGAGGCAAGTTCCACTACCAAGCACAGCTGGGACCGACTCATAGAAATACGCATACATAAGTTTTGATATGTGTACATTCACAACACCACCGTTTTTTTAATTAACACAAAGAAAATCAGCACTCTGTTCCTGGTGAAAATGTGCGTGATTTAGTACATAGCTAACTCTTTTATATCTGTTTAACGGACGAATGTAAACGCTCTCACAAATTGCAAGCGTCTGTTACAATAGTACAGACGTCGGAAAACTGCAACCGTACATGTGTATTTGTAACATTTTTCTGATTTGGGAAGAACATTTGAATAATATGACTCTATTTTTTTTTGGTACTCTCAAATGTTTATGTAATATTTACAGCTGCTATGTATGCCTTCCATTTATCTAATTTTTTTTAGAAGGATGGGAAGTTGTGTGTATCAGACAAGACATGTATATATTTATCTGCAATAATCATAATTTCCTATTTTCAAAACCAGAAGAAAAGATGACCGCTTCAAAGCTCAGCTATGAATTTACGAGTACCTTCACCGTATCGAAACAATTAACTAAGCACACGCTGCCTGATTTGGTCCCACAGCAGAAAGTCCGGACCCCAACTTGGAACCCTCGCCATACATGAACTGGTGTACCATCTTCCATAGGATGAGGTGTAACCAACCTGTTCAGTTGACAAAGACGATATAATTACCACGTCCTCTGCTCGCTTTTGTAGAGAAGTTCGTGCTCGTTTTTGGTGCGCACCCACGGACTTCCGACCTCGAGTGTGTAGGGTGAGTTCGGAGGAAATAGTGAGCATCATCATTCTAACGGAAATTAGGCTGTGTCTCACCAAAATATGGAGCATAGTCATTTCAATAAAAACTCGATTGTGTGTGAGAAAAGAATTCACCTCTGTCATTTTAAGGAATTGAGTTGTGTCAGAAGAAAAAATTGAGCATCATCACCTCAGCGGAAACTTTCGAGTTGATCATAATTTCTTAGTTAAGTCGTCTCTCTCCTGAGCGATGTTTACTACTGGTATGCGCAAGCGTTCGACCAATGTTAAGCAACTTACCATCGCTTCTTCCTAAAATGAATGGTATTTTCCCTGAAAACGATGTCATGGGCTTCAATTGGTCCTCATAGTTTAAAAATGGTGGAATTAATGATGTTAATTTCTTAAGATGCCAACTTATTTACGGTAACTCTGACATGATTTATTGTTCTTTGCAGTATCACTGATACGGACTACCTCATCTGACAGTCTCTTATGACTGCCAGTCTCGCTGATTATTAAAAATACGGACCCAGGAATTTTATCCTATCTAAATCCTTAAGAGCGTGACAGACAGACCGACGGACCAAGCAAGTAAGTAACACTGGGCTATTTTTAAATTGTGAGTTACGATAACATTTAATTTCTTTTCGATCACATTCATTTACGATACAATACTCAGCATCCTATCTACAATACTGCAGCATATCAGCGCTGCTCGCGGCAATATTCTCATGCGAAATACTGATAAGAAAGGTGGAGAGGCCAACCAACCTAATAACAAAGCAACCAAGCTATCAAACTTCCAACAACCAGTGTATCATTACAGAGTAGAATACTGTCAATTAAACAAGTATACCTTTGGCTGCACTCTTCAACACAGACCTTGAGCAATGGCGTATCAGTATAAAGATATTCATTCTTATGCAAACATCGTACTTCTAAATTTGTCTGTTGAATTTCCATACGAGGCAGCTAATGAGAGATATCAAAATTGAAAAGAGAAACTTCAAGATTAACTGTGGATATAATGGTAGAACAATTAAAAATACGCTATTATATATGTGTCCATGCTTTCAAAATATAGCATCTCAACATAAGAGCTCCTGTAAAACGCTATCAAAATTTTTCAAATTCGTTTCAGTTTGACACGTGCATGCAGTTGCATGCAGTACCGGCAGCAGCACTGCTCACGAGAGGTTCCTTCTTCTCCTCGGGAGAACACCGGCCGATGACAGGGGAGGCTTCAGTGATCATCAACGGAGCTCGCCGTTAACAGTAACTATTTCAACTTTGCCCTTAAATGTCCGACCAATAAGAGAAGATCGGAAAATTGATCCCCTTTGTTGCATTTCATTCCAGGCTTGGGGCTCTCCCGAGAGGTTTTGTCCCAAGTCGGTCCCTGAAATGTCCACGATTCCATCGTTTCTGTCTGCCGTAACCAGATCAGCTCCTATTTCTAGTACCATGTCATCTTTCAAGCCTCCAGAAAAAATATCAAATATTAAGGGAATTAGCCATTTTATCGTAGTGTTCCTACTACAACATTAAACAAATTTATGGACATGAAGTACTAAACTGGCAAATCTGCCGTTGAATGAGCGGATTGGTGTTTATTCTTCGACTGATCGTGTCTCAGGGCCACCCAGATTGACACCGGCAAAAAATTCAGGACTAGTTTTCCAATTAAAGTTATACGTGCAAGCGTGTATAAAAATAGACCATAAAAACTCTATTCCATTGTGCTCTTATTAAGAGCTTTGTGCTACATAAATCATCCGAACTCACACACTCTTATGAAATCCAGTACGACCAACTCGAGTGAACAAAGTAGAAAACTCATAACTCATTTGCCTATAGAAACTGCAGCAGCGCCTCTGCCCAGAGGCCCCGTACTAAAATAATAAGAGCTTCGTTACAAGCTGCAGAAGCAGTGAATGGTCGTCATCTGGGCTAGGGAGACGAGGACGCCACAGCTCAAGTTTATGGCCGTACCGACCATTAACAGGACATTCTTGCGTGTTAATGTGTGCAATTTTCGCAAGAAAATGCATGCCAAAAAGTGCATTAAACTTGTTATCTCATCCGTCGCAGACTGGGTAGTAAATCCTTCACGAACTCAGTTTACTCGGCCTCAATTATTTCCGAGCAATAATTTTGCGAGTGTAAAATTCTCATAACATGTCTTCACCATTGAGGAAGCTATTTATGAACCAAATCAGTTGTAAGTCACTAAAATTCAGCTATAAAATCACATATTCAAAATTATGCATGCTCAGAATTACCAGATAGTTCTACATAAACCTCGCCGTAGCTGCATGAGCTTATGTATATGCTGTGCCCAACTTAAGCACTTCAGCTATTAACCCTGATAAGAACATCAATACTCGATGCTTCAGAGTTACTGAGGACTCCAGCAATTAATCCTGATAGGAACATAACTACATACCCGAACCATCACAGTTACTGTAGACTCCAGCTATTGCCCTCCCTAGGAACATCAACACTACGTAGAAGCTGTAGAGTGTCATGTGACATAAGCTATTTATCTTGGTAGGAGGCACCGCTTTTCAAAGTTGTAAAGTCACTTAAGACTCCAAATATCAATCCTAATGACATAAAAAATTCGAAGCTTCAGAGCTTCTTGAGGCTACAGTTATTAACATTGAAACTCCAATTCTAGATACTGCTGTGTATAACTTATGACCACAATACAGCTATTAAACATGATGGCATCATCAATACTCGAAGCTGTAGGGTAACTTATGACTACAATACAGCTATTAACCATGATGGCATTATCAATACTCGAAGCTGTAGGGTAACTCATGACCACAATACAGCTATTAACTATGATGGCATCATTAATACTCGAAGCTGTAGGGTAACTTATGACCACAATCGAAGCTGTACTCGAAGCTGTAGCTACATGACTACAATACAGCTATTAACCATGATTGGATTACCAATACTCGAAGCCGTAGAATAACTCAAGACTACAGCTATTTCCTATGACGAGAGCATCAATACCCGAAGCAGTAGAGCGACTCATTACCAGCTGTTAAGCTTGATAGTATCAATACCCGAAGGGTAACTTAGAACTCCAGCTATTTCCCTTGATGATAACACCAATGCTCCAAGCCGCCAAGTATCAAAGTAATGTACAGTTCCAGTGAGTTAATATCGCTTTAGTTCATGAAGACAGAGAGTAAAGGCCCATGATGCTAAAATGGTCAACATTTAGATATTTTTTGATTGCCGTGAAACGTTATTCTTTAAATTTACACATGAGTCAAAATGTGACTGTTGGCACTGCAACATCCTGCCTGTAGAGAACATGGGAATTTGACGTTTTCCTCAATGTGAGTGCAGGTATCCCAAACGACAAGTTTGTACGGACATCGAGTTCCATGTCGTCATCTGCAGACACCACTGAGAGTGGTATTTTGTCTACCACCAAGGTCCATTCAACTGGCTGCATACGTGTTTGAAACGAGTAACCTGAACATAAATTTTCTGTCTTTCTTTATAAAATTATATGATATGATGCTGTATGATATTTCTTAAGAATATACTCGCCGAAAAGATGTTCGATAATCCGATGTTTCATATTTTTTATGGAATTACTTTCATTGAAATAAGCGTTGTGTAGGGATTGACTTACAAATGGTTCACGTTTGAATAACATTTCCAGTTAGATTTTATACTTAATTCTGTCATTGATCCTGCGACTGTAGTTAAATATCCTTGACGATGGTGAGAAGAGCTGGAACCACTTAGTATCAATTCTTTATTAGAAATTACAGAGATTTTCTTGATTCTTTATATAGTTTTTGTTTTGCTAACACATGTGTCGTTCTATGCAACTACGAGATATCAAAACATCTTACAACTTCTCAGAAGAAATGATGTGGAAGTTATAGATTATTCAACTTTAAAAATATTAATAAGAAAACGAATATGTTGAGATCATTTCCATCAATTCCGCATTACCAAATTCCTAATTTACCTAATATACCTAGTTTAAGTATCCAAATAGATCATCGCTTTATCATCCATAACAAGTCCCTTTAAATATTGCACGGCATGGTACCACGCTACAAATATTCTGGAGCATTTCAGAGTTGGTTAGAAAAAGAACGTCTTTGTTCGAGCAGGAGTTTGGCTTTTCTGTTCCATTGTTTTAGTTGTCATCAGAGAGAAGAGGAGGCAGCATCGGACTACAAAAGACCGTCGCTATCTCCTGTAATTGGCCGCCGTAGCACTACACATGAATAGACTCTCTTGCCCAGCATTACGTTCTCGCCGAGTAATTTCACTACCATTTCAATTTTCTCTTAACCTCACCAAGAAATTTTATCCAATCGCTACGCTGTAGGATAAGATAGACTGGGTAAGTAAATACTAAGGTAATTCTTATAAAAAGTTGTTCACTGAAGTAGTTTTTAAAATTGTGTGCCCGTTGGAAAACCTTTGGATGGCTTGTTATGAGAAATACAAGGCGAGATGAGGGAAGAAGTGCGGACAAAGCAGAAATAATTGCGCAGGAGTCTTTCATTGGAAGCCGTAATGACTGACGCTATCCTTGTTTCTGGCGGCCCATCACTTGATTGTTTAATTGCCTCGAGGCGCATCGCGTTCTGCACGATCCCTGCCGCCCTCTCCCTCGCTCTGCCAAAAGTTCCAACTCAAACCTTACTAAAATGCACTCTGTATTCGTATTTCAATTGATACATTTCATGAGATGTGAGTCTCCAAGTTTCAGTTTGTCAACTTACAAACTGCCATCCGGTTCCATAGCGTCGATGCTTGATGAAATCTGGTAGGATGCACGATTGGATGAATTTCTACAAATCATATAAAATAAATTCGTGAATTGAAGCATTCACGATTAAAGGACTCGCGAATCAAGGCGCTCTACCCTAGTTCTTCCACAGCGCTGCTTACTTTTTCACCTTCATGTGTTCACTGCCCGCATCAACGTCCAAAGGAACGCTTCTGGTGACTCATGTAAAGCAAGATTTAAAGTTGACGTCCATTTACGCTGCCGGTAAAACTCAGTATATCTCATTTCAGATGTTGTACTTGAAATTTATGTCATCAAATTGCGTAGTTCCACATTTCATTGCAGATATTTACATTAGATACATGCCATAAAAACACGGCTAAGGCGAGTTTGTAGCAACAATGACAGTCTCTCAGGAAACTCACCTGAATTTTGTTTTATAAGCCAAGGAACGAGTTTTAGAATTGCGTTATTTCTTTGCACTCTATTCTAACTTGACCTAATTTAAACGTTTTGACGTAACAGTAAAAAAAAACTTTGGTCATAATTCGTACGCCTTGTTAAGCTATTCTCAGCTGTGATCTAGTTTCAATATCATAGTATGTATGCAACACCAAACGTAATCAAGAATAGGAAAAAAGGATCTGAAACTAAATGAAGAACAGTGGTAATGTGAAAATTTTTTCGAACGAGGATATCGGATGAAAAAAATAGAATAAAAAATATATTTTTAGTAACCAATTTCTACGAATCTCTTTGTTTCGAGCAGAGTGTTCAGTCAAAAACAAAATAGCCTGAAAACGATATTCAGTTCCCTCCCATGCTCTGAGGGACTTATTATAGAAGTCAGTCAATAGCATGCATGAGCTCTGGGGGACAAATCTCCGTAATCGTGTTTGTAAATAGTCACTTCATGTTTCCTCGATATGCTCATTTGACGCTGCCTACAAATAAACTTATTTTTAGTAGAAACGTAGTGGAATAAGGAATTTCCATCGACTCCGTATCAGGCAACACTAGCCCTCGCCTGAATGAACGCTGCGATTCAAAAATCAACAGACACCCATTTTTCCTGACCGTAAATTAGATGTGAACAATGAACTACAATGAACAATCGAACTTGAAGTCTTAAAAACTGTCTACGGAAACAAGAACTTCAAGAAAAATCAGACCCTTAACATTTAAGAACTCGTAAACTATTTTTTTAACGTAAGTGAAATGTGAGAACAGTCTCATAGTTAACACTTGATGAATGTAAGGATCTTATCCATACAGTATATAACGTAAATATCTTGGGTTTACATTGAAAACCTTTCGGTTCGAAGGTGTGATAAAATACGACGCTAAAGTTGGCCAAAATGCTCGTAACTTCATACGCGGCCTCTTATGCTGAGCAAGGAATAGGTTATTAAAAGCGGCTGCGCGCTGCCTACCGGAGTCGAAACTCAGCTACAGCGACGCAATAAACACGGGATGCGGTGCTGCGGGCATCTTGCTAAATCGCTTTTATAACTCCAGCAATCCAGAATTTGCAGTTGAATCCTACGAATAATTAGAATAATTATTATTGAGGAGCGAATTAAGCCATTAGGCTGAACGTAACCACTTACCGCTCGCTGTGTGAGACTTTGAATACGTTGAAGATAGTAAGCTCAGCGAGCCGTTACACTTTAATGGCTGCTCAATAATGACTACTGCTCTCGAGACTCAAGCTTCTTGAGAAATCGAAGCAGCTTCTATATCTTAAGTGCGCATCATGTCATGCACTTTCAAAATTATTATTAGCCGCATTTGGTGGAGCTTTTTCGATGTAAAACAGGGATGTATTTGATTAATGAATTTCAGAGTATTTCGAAGTCAAGTGAGCTTGGAAACGGAACAATGAAGCCAGTTTTCTATTTTCTTGCTCGGCGGCAAAACCCTTTGTCTGACAACGAATTAAATTTGTTCAATTATGCACTGAGTACGTGAGAAATTTAAGGGCCTCGATACCAGTAATGTGAGCTAGGTGTAGGAATTATTCCGTCAGTTTTATTTGCAACTTCCACTCAACCAGTTTGGCCAGTAGCTGTTCCTTGCATTCCTTGATTCGACAGGCTCCAGCTCAAAATGCAATGATTTATAGAGGAAATTATGCATAAATCTTTATTTTCTTGCAAGGCGAGTACGAGAATATATTTAAATCTAATGATAAGATCATAAAATATTCTGAACATGTGACTTTCATCTCGCCTGAGCCGGCTTAAAGATTAATAATCGATCCGTTTTTAGCTAAGCAGGTGTTGACACTCAAACTTGAAGAACTGAAAATGAAGAAATAGTTAAATATGTATTTTTCAAAGATATTAGATAATATTTATGAAATATCATCATTTGCTTGCCTTACTATCACCACGACAGCAAAATGTTTATTCTGGACATCTAGGAGAACCTTTGCAAAATGTTATAGCAAATAGGAAAAACTGCGTGTGCACAGATGTAGAGCTGATAAAAAAACTTGATCTCATTATATCTTCGGCAAGGGAATTTATCGCATGACCTCAAACAGAGACTGGATATAGGAGCTCTAAATGGTTTCTATTTATGGCAAAGTTTTAATCTTACATATAAAATGCGTATCACTGAGGCCATCGCCCAGACATGACAATGTAACACTAATGTACCCAACACGTCATCGAATCAACCACAGAATTCTATGGAATTACAGGTTTTAATTTTGAGGGAAAAAATTCTTCGAAATCGTTCATTCACAAATATTGCTTTGCGTTCGTATGTTTGCCTAAGAATCAATTCGAGGAGATGATGAGTTCGGTTAGTAAATTCGCAGAAAAATTTATGGATGACTTACATGGCGTTTGGCGCGCCATCAGCCCAGCAATTTACGCATTCCAGACGTGATCGACAAACAACTTACGGAAAGGAAGTGGAACCCTAGTAAATTGCGAGTAAATTTACAGGCAATACCAAAATTAAGAAGCCCTCGTCGATGAGGCCTTTAATTGGACTCACCGGTCCTAGTTTATGGCACTGAGTATTTGTGAATATTTTCCTCTTCTGATGTAGTACCTTCGAATGTCATTCGTCTTGAGCGTATTTCTTTGACTTGGTGTTAATTAAAATCTATTTGAGTTGGGTCGCAATCACAATAAAGGTTCAGGAATGAAGTAGGGCTTTGCCAGAATTTAAAACACGTAATGTTACTTTACTTTTGTTATTGGTGGAATTTTTTGTTTCCTACATGCTTCACTCTCGAAATTCCGGCGCCAAGATAGCAAACGAAAACAATCATTCATACAACAGCGTAAAGGAAAAAAAAGAAAAGGTACGCAGGGGGTTTAGTCACATTTGCACCTCACTCGATTAAACACTGTATTTCGTAGCTCTATTTCAGCAACGGAAAAATCGCGTGCATCATTAATACAATTTTGTTTTTTTGTGAGTTGGTTTGGCTCCCAGGAGCTGCACGGCCACACACGTGCACACTTAGCTTCAGAACGTACGAATAGTCGCAAGTGTGAATGGAAGATCTTGATAAGTCAACATTATACTTCGCTAACAAATGTATCTTTGGCCGAAATATTTAGCAAGACTACCGGATGATTCATTAGTGTCAGCAGACCACGGGTGGGACTATCATCCCCAGGTGCAGCATTTTTTACTGCTTTTTTAACGCTGCAGTAGCTTCATCAGCGCAGCAGTACTCGGCAAAAGTAAAGCCCTGAACAACAGCTCCATCACTCTAATGATCCTGCCGATAGCATCCTTTGATGCCAGATTGATTCTGAGCAACACTTTTCCAATACTCAATAGGGAATAATCGGCAAGTCTATAATAGTATGATTAGGCCCTCAAATCGCTCGATGATCTGGTTTTATTTCAAAGAGATACATCGCCCCTCACAAGTGATGCACAAGGGCAAAGATGGCGCGATAGTGTCTTGTATGGGCGTCGTTTACTGGTCTTTTGATGTCATTCAGTAATCTGGAGCATCAGTAATCGAGTTGCCTCGGGACCGCTGCAGCACCTGTCCTGCCATTGTGCGCGGGCTTTTATAATCGCCAGTGACAGATGATGCGAGCTGCTGCAGCGCACCGCCGCGCGCGCGTCGCTGCCTAAACGTCCTCCTATAAGTCACGCTAAGGCAAACATCCTCGTGTAAGTCACGTTAAGGCAAACATCCTCGTGTAAGTCACGACACTGCAAACATCCTCGTGTAAGTCCCGCTAAGGCAAACATCCTCGTGTAAGTCACGACACTGCAAACATCCTCGTGTAAGTCACGNGCAAACGTCCTCGTGTAAGTCACGACAGTGCAAACGTCCTCGTGTAAGACAAGTCAAGGCAAACATCCTGGTGTGAGTCAAGCCAAGTTAAACGCGCTACCGTGAGCTCGGTGGGTTGAATGGCAGTGAGTTGAGAGGATCACAATCGCGACGCACTGTTTCTATTTTGTCGTACTTTCATCGTCACATATCTTCAGATGTTATTTTGCTGATGCTGTATTTACTCCTAATGAACGCCCGATATGTAAGTTTCCTTCGTGCTCTTCAAAATTGACCAGCTATACATGCATATGATCCCGACACGGGAAACTGAGGGAAACGGGAACCCGGAGTTGACCACCACGGCACTTGGTCCCTTTCCATGTGCGCTGCAACCTTGTAAAAGGCATAAGCATCCTTGAAATGAGGATTTTTCACGAGACTAGGCATAGGTATGAATTGAAGGGTTCTGTAATAGGGCGTTTCCTTGTTAATTATCAGTTTTTTGCGCCTCTCAAATTCTTGATCCCGTATAATTTAAGTGTGGTAAGTAAACTGTACAACACCTACAGGAAAATATTTATAAATATGCAAAAAAATATAGCAGGGCAAATTTACAGCACTTACGCGTTAACTACTTTAAAAAATGCAAAAAATAACGGCCGATTTTCCAGCATTAATTTATGACTGGCTGTAAAGAAGTACAGAACTAAAGGTTAAATTTAAAGTATTTATTGGTAACCACCAACAGAGAAGTAGAGAAATAACACTCAATTTAAAGCAATTACTTTTAATTACCTACAAATAAAGTAACGCGAAAGAAAACGGTCAAATTTTGAGCTTTAACCACTAACTAGCGAAAAAGAAGTGTTCAAATAATGTTCACTTATAAATCACTCGTTGCCGACAATTAAAGCAGGCCAAAAAGTAACCGATGTCTCGTCGGAACAAGCACGAAGCGACCATTTGAGGACCCGACCCTGCGTGCGGTGTACCGACACGAGCTCATCTCCCTGCATCCCAGGAGGCTCTCTGTGGTAAGTCTCCCCCGGGGACCTGCACAGTCCTGACTGACAGGTCTCTCCCTCCAGTGATCCTGTTAAGCGACTCAGTCTCGCCCGTTCTGAGCTCCTTTAATTTATACAAGCCTATTTTGGGGGATTCTTGATCGATGCTATACGCTGGTGGTGTAGTCATGCACACTCGCAGCTCCCTGCACACTCCCAGCTCCCTGCACACTCGCAGCTCCCTGCACACTCGCAGCTCCCTGCACTCTCGCAGCTCCCTGCACACTCCCAGCTCCCTGCACACTCCCAGCTCCCTGCACTCTCGCAGCTCCCTGC